>JASAMY010001634.1:0-100227 GCA_030248085.1 Paralinhomoeus sp. GSCO2_6 | reverse complement strand
TCGTGTCGTGTAGAGCCATCTCACTCAACCAAGCCAAAACGCCACAAACGTCCATCAACTCATATCTTACCTCTCTCAGCCGTTGTCATTGCCCATTTCCATGGACCTGACACAGCTAAAGTTCCTGCAGAATCAATTGGTCTCCTGCTAAAATTTTTGCAATGTCGGTTGTTGATGATGTACAGTTGGTGATGTCGATGTGTAGGCGAGAGGCACTACGTACTACAATCCTGCTCCATTCCCACCCGGCATTCCACCCAATGATGAACTGTTCGTATAACATTTGTGTAGTGTAGTGCACTAATGCTTGCATGAGTGCTGCGTGCGCGCGTGTGTCCGTGCGCGCGTACGTACGTGCGTGTGTGTGTGCGTGCGTGCGTGCATGCGTGTGCATGGGGTTCCATGGGGCATGTGCTAATTTCTCACACTCAATCTATGTAAATGTCAGTCAGTTCCGGTTGCCACAATTTTCGCTGCACATTGCAAGCCATTGCAAGCGAACACAAAAATCGCCGAATATGTGACTTGTTGCTGTGCTTGGTTCGGATTTTATACATGGTTTGTTCAAAGTGGAGTTGATCAGCTGCAATGCGGAAGTGGCTAGAAATCAGTGGGGGTATATGCCTCAATACCACTTCTTTTCAAACTGGACTTCAACAATAGAGTGTCACATGTTCTCCCTTTTTTGCAGCCCCCTGCAAATTTTTCCTTAATTTAAATTGTACTCGCTGGTGCAAAAACACTGAGACAAAGTCGGGTGCGCTCGGTTTCTGGGTGAGGTTCTGCGGGAGGGGGAAGTTATAGGCATGGATAAAGCAGGCCTACATAAATTTGCGTACTTTATTTGAAATTCCTTGATTCAGCCAACCGAGAGGTTTACTGCACCTTGTGCCACAAGAGCACGCTCAAGTCAAATAGTTATCGGCACGCCTGGATGCACTTGGGACAGCAAATCAGGCTGCCCTTCCGCTTCGCCTGCGGTCTCTGCCAGGAGCGGCATACGTACTGGGAACAAGTACACAGACACCTCTCAAAAAAACACAAGATTGAGCGTAAGTGGACTTGATACGCCCGGATATCCGAGCGTAATTTCTTTTTTTTTTCCAAAGATTCGCAATACTCGCGTGTTTCAGACACCGACCGGCACATCTACTACGAGAAGTTGCCCGTGAGCGCGGAAACCAAGAAACAGTTTCGAGCGGTTGTAGGCGAAATCTTTGTTGAGTAGTCAGCGATGTCTAATCACCTTGGAGTAAAAATTCGGATTCGTATGCCTTCACACGCATCGTTGCACCTCGTGGTTTGGTACGCGCTGCTTCTTCATGGTATTCAGCAACTTTTCGATGTTTAGCACGTGTGAAATGCATTCAAATTGACTGCAACCACCGCGGGACAGACTGCACATTTTGCTGCACATTGTGTAGGTAGGTATGACAATTTTGAGAATAAAATTGCATTGAAACGCTTCTTAAACAAATATATTGAGTTTTTCCAAATAATCATTTTTATGAGAAGTCGAGCCACGGTGCATAGACATTTTTGGATGCTATTGATTCACGGTCAAAACTTGATTTGCCGGATTTATTCATTCAAGTGTTGGAATCTAATATTAGAAGAAACGTCCAGGATCGCGACGACAGTCGAGCTAGCGTTTTCGCAATTTCGCCACGTATACATTGATCTCGATGCGAAGCTCCAGAGATATTACGGCAGAATAGAACCGTCTCGACTAATATCCAGTTGATTTGCACAGCTACATACATACTCCATGGAAGTTGAATGAAAATAGAAGAAGAATCATTCAGCTAGAGCGCTCTGAATCGGTTCGAGCCTAGGCTCTTCTCTGCTTCTAGGTAAAAGCTTCTAGCAGGGCATCTCACTGCACAGTTCCGCGGAAAATAATAGGCTCCCTGGTAGAGCGGTTGACGCTGCCATGCTGCTGACACGTATCGCTATCGCGGTATGCATCGTGCTGGCTGTAGCAGCGAACTCGGTAAGCTTTGCGACGTAAAACTCCAACAGCCCCCCCCCCGCCGCTGGTATATGTTAGCTGAATGTTTGAAACACTAGTGCCCCCCTCTCTTCAATAGGGGGCCTGGGGTAACAACAACAATAGTCACATTAGTACGCTTTTTCTGTGACATGTTGTTAGCAGTGGCTCTAAGAGTAAAGATTTAGTGCATTTTCTGTATAAAAGACGAGGCATTGACCTTGGTTCATGGTGAAAACCAATTTCAACAAGCCTGCAGCTGCATAATTTTCCCTTTTTTGACTCACTTAAAAAATTTTAAAAAGTAAATGGTCAAAATTCCAACGAGAGCCCTCTAATTGTGTCCCCCCCAATAGTGCCTCAGCTTGGGTATCAAAATGTTTGAAAGAATAGCACATTCATTCCGGGTAATGCCGGATAAATTTTTGGTAATGCACCCAGTAGTGCATGTATTTTATTGAATGTGATGCAATGCCAACCAACTTTAGCCGGAGGAGATCTCAAAGAAGATTCAAGAGCAAATAATAAAAGCCGTGAAAGGCGGAAAGCTTCTCGCCCCGAATGCTGAAAAATGGGCCGCACTCATGAGCAACCCAGACGACTGGCAAACATTTATGACGGACCCGCCAGCGTATCGCAAACTGCTCAATGACCCCGAGGAATGGATGAGCTCCTACATGCGGGAAGTCCCAAGAGGCGTCACCTCCGAACAACTGAGCGACGTGGAGCACTGGAGGGCCATGCTGTTTGACGACTCCCAATGGAAGACGTACTTTCCGAATAACATGTTCTCGTTCGTCATGGACTTTCAGAAGAAGCTGCTGCCCAACCTGCCGCGGGTCACAAGGACCACCATGCTGGCCCAGAGAATGTGGGGCCTTGGACCACTGGGACCTTTGGGGCCCTTGGGCCCCGGTGGACCACTGGGACTGGGTGGACCACTCGGTCCAATGGGACCCAAGCTGAAGCCTTTGGACACGACCAAGGCAATTGATCTGTATGGACCACAGGGTCCTCTGGGACCAATGGGACCTCTGGGGCCCCTGGGGCCTCTGGGGCCGCTCGGCCCTGTGGGACCCCTGGGACCTCTGGGACCACTGGGCAAGCTGGGCCCTGCCGCGAGCCTCTCGGACATTCTGAAGATGTGGAAACAGCTTTCTCAGTGGATGAAAAACTTCCTGAAGCCAGACGGCTGGCTCAGCTTCTTGCCAAAGCCGGAGCTGGTCAAAGAGGTCAAGGAGAAGGTGATTAAGGAGATGGGGGAAGACACCATGAAAAAGATTGAGGCCATGGGACCCCTGGGGCCGATGGGACCGTTGGGCGTCTTTGGACCCCTGGGACCCATGGGTCCTCTTGGACCACTGGGCCCACTAGGAAGTCTGGGGCTGCTCGGTGAAGAGGAGTAGGTCCATTAAGAACTATTCCATCATAGTGAGTAGATGACTTTTTCTTTGGCTGTCTCTGTGTTGGTGATTGGTGCAATTGTTGAGTTGTCGATTCCCTAAGCAATTCTTAGTGGTTTTTATTGGAACGGTTCAAAGGGAGAAATATAACTTGAACCCATTGCATGACGTGTAATTCGCATGTACTACATCGAACGTGAACAAAGTGAGACCATATGGTACCTGTAAGTATTATTAGTTGTTGCTCATGTAGACACGTTTTTGTTGTCCCAATTGCCTACTTCGTTTGCTAGCCGCATGCTAGCCATATACCTATACGTGCCAGTAAAATTGTAAGCTGTAACGACAACGTTGCATAGAGTAGTAAACTTTGATGGACAATTTTTATGATTCCGCAAACTGCTTTGCTCGATGCTATCGTAAACGCAAACTTCAAAGCACAAAAATATTTTTGCTCTATTGCCCCCATATATGGTGTCGTAAGTCATGTTTTCAAGCAGAGTTGTAGAAGGATACTTTCAAACTCGTCTCAATTCGTCACAATTTGTATCCTCTTTTTCAAAAATGTCTTACCCCGGTAGAGTCATGCATGCGTCAAGAATCTCCATTCTCCTCGGCATAATAGTAGTTATTTTGACCGTGACGAACGTTTGTCGCAGTGATTCTTCTGCTGATGAAATATTCATTGGCACAGCAGTGGAAACTACCGAGGTTCCACTCCCCTGTTGCGACGTGAACTGCGGTGGGGGTTGCGTGGAATGCGCGCTGAACAGCACTGGCGAACCCTACTGCAAGTCGGCGTACCATTTTGAGCAGAAGCCAAGTGAGTTGAATAGTTTTCGGGTTGGCTACCGCCAGTAGTGTCCAATCGTGCCCGCCCTCATCTTCAATAGCGCCCCCCTGGGCCAGAGGAGTACCATACGATTTGCGTTCTAAACAGACACAAATTTAAAGCAGCAGTGGTCACGTAGATATACCTACCGGTAAGTGGTGCGTGCATAGCTTATAGTTGGTTATTTTTTAAACGTATTTTTTCCAGTTTTTTTAAACGTATTTTTTTCAAAAAAAAAATACGTATTTTTTTAAAAAAATACATCGCCGCCTGTATCTTATTCTAAAAACTACGGTCGTAGTCGTAATCGTAAGGTCATAGTCGTAAATCGGAGTCGTAAGCCGTTATTTTGTTGGGTCAACCTGGTATGTAATAAAACATTTGTTGTCATTAATCAATGTACCCTACATTGAAGAGCATACGTGACTTGTGTGGGTGTGTAGACTTATCACAAGACGATTTGGTTTACATTACACATTCTTACGACGCTTAGATTTCGCTTACGGTAGATTTTGGACGTAGCAGACGCAGACCCAACAATTGGTTCTGCAAAACTTTTTGCTATTGCTAGCTCCTCTACGCGCCCTCAATCTCTGCGTCGCGCCCTGCGTTGCGTTCTTTGTTTGCTGCGTGCCCCCGCTGGCTTTGTTGGACGCCAACATCTCCTGGTCGCGCATTACTCCGCTTACGACCCACTCACCCACACACCCACACACACACGTACGCACACACACACCTCTACACGTCCACTTGCGTGCTTGCGTAGTTTTACAGCGTCCGACCTACTTTACGTACCGATTTCTAAGCTGTGGACAGGTCGCTGATGGCTTACTATGATGCATGGTACATGTACATACGTACTCTACGAAAATACGTCGGTCCTAAGTCAAAACGTATTTTTCCCAACTCTAGCACAGCTACACCCATTAATGAATGGACTTACTGACAATATATGTAATTGATTCCCCGAAAAAAAGCAGCAAACTGGGCCCAGGACTGCACTTCGGTCACTCACAGTGCAACTTGTGAATTGAACCAATCCTCCTCTTTTTAATTAAAGAACGCCGCACCAAAATGCCTTCACACACACACACAATCGCTTTTTCTAGCCGAGTGCTACGCGTCACCCTGCGCCGGCTCGACGCAGTGCCCAGGGGCGAGGCACTGCGTCGTCGACTACTGCTACGGCGCGTGCGGCCTCGCTCGCTATTACGATGCGAGTTGGCGCGAGGTCTTCTGCGGGGGCCTCATCCTGGGAATGAATCCTGGGAATCAAGACGAGAAAAACGGAACCAACATTGAGACCGATTGAATTTGTTTCTAATTAAAATCAAGTCATGACCATTATCGCGCTGTCGATTGAAGCGTCAGTGTAATCCAGTGTTCGTTCTGATAATGAAAAGTCAACGTCAACACGTACACAGGAAAACGTGCACAGGAAAGCGTGATTTAACATGCACACACCAAAAAGGTGCACCGGTTTTAATACGCGCGAGCAAAGCATGACCGATTATACCTTTGAATCATAGCCCTATTGTAATTCATCTCGCTTGCAATTGTAACTACAGTGTAGCACAGAATACTAATCACAACCCCTACCGGGCCGCTTATTGTAGTAGCGCTGGCACAAGTCCAATGGTTGGCCCTGAAATTCGCATGCCGTACCAACCCGTACCATATGCCGTGCCCCCCCCCCCCCCGCCACCCTCCACAAAAACTGGTACCATTACGCCAGGTTCCACATTAGGACGTACACTGTAATTATTCTGTACTGTACCGACGTGAGAGAATTACTGTTGCATTGCGAATGCAGAAGGTGGTTTTCACCTACAAAATGTTTAATTTCTAAGGTTGAGTGCTCAGCGTTATTGCACCGCCATTTGCTGGTTTTAAAATCAGCGAAAGCTTTCCCCTCCACCCTCCATCGGAATGACCGCCCACGGTAGATGGTAGGTTAAAAAAATACCTAAGCGCCTTTGCACGTCGGAAAAGATTATGTTCACTGAACCTTGAACTCACTTTGCAGCAGTACACCCATGGCAGTACATCTGCAACGATGTGAGCAAGGACCTTGTCTGAGTGGACGGAGTCCGCTGTGCCGCCCGAAGGGGGGCCAATTAGCAGCTTCCCACTGCGATCGTAGCAGCACTGCTGACCTCCGCCGTTGATGACTTTCACAGTTCTAAAACAAAACGAAGACGTCATCATTCCTACGCACGCACGCACGCACGCACGCACGCACGCACGCACGCATGCACGCACGTTGGCTCGCTCGCACGCACGCACGCTCACACGCACGCACGCACGCACGCTCGCACGCACGCACGCACAAGCACGCACGCACGCGCGCAACGGAAAAAAAAACAATGCGGCGTACCGCCAGCACTCAAACGCGCCAGGGTGGAAGGGGCATTTGCGATTTTGACAGTACAGATCACGTGTCCACTGCTTCAGCGCGACGGGTGGAGTGCAGGGGCAGCTGGGCAGATTGAAATGGTCGGTACCTGGAACGTACATATGTTACTGAAATGTCCATAATCAATCTGCTGAAAAACATACAGGTTCGTCATTTTTGTGACAGTGCTCTGTTCCCAACAGCTGCAATGTAACACTGCTTCCCCTTCCACCCCACGGAAATCGTAAAAAAATCGGAAAAAGAATTGGCATAAATTCGCACTTTTATGTACCTAGAAAACAACCCTCGAATTTCTCTATTCCTTCTAAAAGGGTAATTCTAAAGTCGACAATTTTGCTGGCCATATTTGTGTGCAAACGTCGGGCTCGGGAGTTGCTGTTTTTGACTCGTTAAAACCATTTTGATCAATGTCTCACTGCAGTCAGCTGATGGCTACAAAACAAAGAAATGATCTTGGAAGTACCCCACCCCTCGAAATGTTGCATGAATCCGCTTGTGCCATTGTCTCCAATCATATCGTAGGACCATATGTATTATGCTCAGTTTTAGACAGCAACTTCATGTAGCTGTGCTTGTGTGTGACCTTTCCGCACTTTGGTGTAACCTCGAAAATACACTGTACCAAGCCAATCGTCACCTGGGTCCGACTTCTCCCAGTACAGGCAAAACTGCGTTTGCAAGTGTTTCACAATCTCCAACAGTTTCCGGAACAAATTCGGCTTGCCAGAGGCGTCTTCATCAAATGGCGGTTTCGCATTTTGAGACTCAAAATTTCTGTCAGCACCGTGAGGTATTGGGTCGCTTTGACTTTGTTGGCGTTCTTCCAATATGGCGGTCCGCGGCAACATCAGTATTAGCTGTGTGAACAAGAGGAGAGTATGGACGCGAAAGCGCATGTCAAAAGCGTACATTGAGTCGTTTGCGACACCCTAGCGGCTGGCTGCTTCGCTCACTCAACAAATATATCAGCAGAGAGTACCGTAACCTGTCGATTAGAAGCCGTGCCGGAATAGAAGAACCGCTTCAAGGAAGTATACGGACGTATGGCGGTGCGTTTGCTTGTTGCTTGTAATTTTGGACCGCTTTTGTTTGCCTTCGGCATGTCGCGCACTAGTTTCACTTGGCTTTCTCTGTACAAACATTGAACATGCGAGTAGAGATTGAGTACATTGAACATGCTGTCAGTCGAATCAGTACAAGCACCGTCCAAATAGAAGCGAAGCTCATTGCACAGTTGCTAGTACGCTTCTATTCGGCAGTTTACGGTATTCATAAGTGTACAGTCGCTTCCCACAATGGGTGCACCGAGTGGAGTGTGGCGAAGGGATGCGCTGTGTTTGCGTTGGAGATAGATAAGGTGGCGCGTGTTGTACCTAGTCCATCTGGAAGAGGTTCTCGCTTTGCACTGTCCCTTCTTTCTCTCCAGTTCTCTGAGCTGGAAACCCAACAGAGAGCTCCATTGCTTAACGGACGACGAAAAGCACGTGCCAGCCAGCAGTCAGCCGACTGGCAGTTACTTCACGAGGTGCACAAAGCTCCTTGCAAGTTATCTTGCAACACACACACACACACACACACACACACACACACACACACACACACACACACACACACACACACACATATAATGCACTTTACTATCCAACCCACCAACACACCAACATCAACACACCATATCAACGCCGTATCAACACGCTTCAACTTGCATAGACCGTGTCGTAGAAATAAAGTTGAAAGACGTGTCGATTGATTTGGATGATACAAACGTTAACAAAAGTGACCAAGTTATAAGTGACCAAAGTTGAACAATTTTCATCTTGTTTTCCATAGCCGATGCTTGATACAGGTAGTTGCAAAAACAGTGCCAAAGTCGGCTGCATGGTGCACACAACAACCCACACTGCGGCAGTGCAGCCTCCACGTCAGTACCACCAGTTCTAGCGTCTACGCAAAAGCGATGGTTCACTTCTTTGCGCGATTGCCCCTTCGCCCTAACTAGCCGCTTGTGCGGTGACGGGTCAGCCAAGCGCGGCGAGTGAGATTTGATTTTTCGGTTGCGCCAACACCGCGCCTGGCTAGCCCTCTGTCCTCTCGTTACGCTAACAAGCCAGCAAAAAGTGACTAGCGCCTACTCAGCGGACAGCTAGTGACAAACCTAATTTCTTCATCGACCCAACTTGCAAGCAAAAAGGGCAGCAAAATCAGAAGTTGAACGCTGTGAGGGGGATTCCATTCTCATGACTGCGCTTGTGCGGTAACTCAGAAGATTATGAACGCGATTCCAATCCTGTTTCTACTCCTTGACAGCCTTATGTTGTGGACACAGGCGAACAGATCCGACTCGAAAAATTGCGAGCCGATTCACGCGAAATCGGGCGGCGTGGAGCTGATCTGCTGCTCGAGAAGCGCTCGGCTCGCCCGCAGCTGCGACCACGCCGAATCTTACAAGTGCAGCGCTGAGCAGTGCCGATGCTTCCTGCACGTCAACGCTCAAGAGCTCAAATGCGCGAGTATCGAGTCTCCAGAGGTGAAAAATTTCATTTTTTTTATATTATGAAGAAACACATTGTAATCGCAAATAATCGATTCAGCAAGACAACTTCTGGGTGAACCACGGCGATCCGCAAGAAAACGCCAAGTTTTCCTGCTTAAAACCGAACTTTCCGAACAAAAACTCCGCAGAATTTCATCTCTACCTTACGTTGAACGACAATCTACAAAAGAACGCAGAGACGATGGAAGAGGTCAAACAAATCACAAAATCATGAGACAAATTTGTACGCACATTCAAATTCTAGTTTCTGGTCGGCATAGCTCGCTACGATGTGACATTTCTACAAGTGCTTCTGGAGACGCGAAATCCTCTGCAGAAACTCAACTTGGCAACACTTTTTCCAAATCTGCAAAGCATTGAAGTTGTTGGCAAGAGCAATCGAAATCGAAATCGAAGTTCATCTGCTCCGTTCCTACCCTTGGACTTGTTCCAGCTAAAGCAACTCAGCAGCTTAGTGGTCAAAGACGTTGAGGGTAAGATTAACTATGCCCTTCCGAATTATTTTTGCTAATTTCCGGTGACAACTTCAGACTTCCAACTCACTCACACTGAACTTCCACCTTTTTTCATTGCCTCTCTCAAACAAATCAACATCGATGGCTGTTCCAAAGTCGGTCATACGCTACCAAATTACCTGTCACTCGCTCACAAATTGGTTTCCGCTCGATTTGTGGGCACAAAACTGCGGGACATATCGGCGATTTTAAAATCTTCCAACCTAATCTACCTCACTGCCAGTGGCAACGAGATTCAAGCGCTGCCACAGTTCCAAAACGAGCGTTTGGAAGCGATTAATCTGAAAGAAAATCAGATAAGGTCCATTGACAGTCAAGTCTTTGCAAGAACCCTGAAACTGAAGTTTCTCGATCTCAGTTACAATCCGTTGAATGAAATCGGTTTCGAAGCATTTGCAAGCTTAACAGAGCTAAAATGGCTCTATCTTAGAAGCACGAAACTCAAAGTTATTTCCGCCAGTCACATGGGGAGGATTCTCTGTTCAGAGATTACTGGGTGTCGCCAATTTCAACGCGTAGTATTGGTGTGTTCAATCCGCAACCGTTTTGTAAGATCAGACTACAGCGATGCATACGGATGAATCTTTTAACCCATATTGAATCAATTGATAAAAATTATTATGTATTTTTGTGAATTAAAGAAAATGTACAAATAATTTTTACAGAGAAAAATTAAATTTATAATTTTGTGTAGTACTTTCTGCAATTGTGGGTGTTTCGCCCCCACCAATACCTATAACCAATACCCGACGTTTTTCAACGTCCAACCCAGTGAATCCTCTCCCCATATGGGCCTTGGTTCATTGAGACTTCTTTCACTCAGGGATTCAAAATCCGGCCTAACCATAGAACCATTCGCGTTTCTGCCGTTACTTTCTCTCGAAACGTTGGACATGAGAAACTGCAACTTGACAGAGTTGCCAACTGCCGTGACTCAGGTTGTAGTTGTAGTTGTATAGTTGTTGGAGGTTGGCAGCAGACGCACGCACGCACGCACGCACGCACGCACGCACGCACGCACGCACGCACGCACGCACGCACGCACGCACGCACGCACGCACGCACGCACGCACGCACGCACGCACGCACGCACGCACGTCCAGGCCTGCCACCTAAAGCGCCTTTGGTTGGCCAAGAACTCCATTCACTACTTTGCCCCAGAAACAGTGGTTCACTTCTTGGAACTTGAGCATTTCTCCTTTGCGAACAATCCACTGTTGGACATGGCTTCTGTTGCGAGTTTGTTGCTGCTGCCAACCAACAAGCTTCAGCTGTGGCAAAAGGTAGAGAAATATCTGGTGAAAATATCACTGTGCACCGCACGCAGTAACCGGCCCGCAAGCATGACTAATCAAAAGCACCAGATTAAAACCAATCAAAAATGAAAATCTAATCTAAAGATGAAAAGCAACCAACGGCAACACGAACAGAACAGGGTTGCATAAATTCTCTAAAGAATGCAACAGCAATTAATTTCAGATCATCGTTTCGATACGACTGGTGCCATTGTGGTGGCTCGACAGGTGTTCCGCGTACTGTTTTCACTACCATTTGGCCAATTCAACAGATATCGCAAGGACTTCGCCAAATCCAAAGACATTTCGCAAAACTCTATCTGACATTCGCAGAAAAGCGATCGCGTTACAACGTGCAGAGAAAGACCACTGTCGAAGTAAGAATGCTTCTAATTACTGCATGTTTTAAGGTACACACAAGGTTTTTTATGTTGGCAAGCTGTCGTTTTTGAATCACACGCTGACAAGGGCTGTATACCTAACTGTGATAACCACTTACAAAATGCAATGTTTGCGCATAAGCGTACATACAATCGTTCAAATAGCTACCGTACGCCACCCTAATTGATCAACATTCAGAGCTCTATTGGAATACGATTCGCGCCCTGGAGCCGTATCGCCAATTCGCCATTGACACCCGCTGCAGACACGTCAGACGCGCGTTCAAACTCCTCGACATCGACGACGAGTGTAAGAAAATTACCGAGAATAGACTAAAAAAATATTAATAAATGTAGACGCGTACAGTAAGTACTGCGTACACTTTACAATTTATAATTTTCCAAAACGGCTCTGCAGAACAATCATCAGGAAAGAATGTTAATGTCATTGCAAAAGAAAAGTTTCTGCACAAAATAATCTGTTTTCAGACCGAAAAACGCACGAAGATTCCCAGCTGGCAAATCTGCGCACCGGTGCGGCCGTGCAGCGCTACTATGACAGTTTGAGCGTCGGTGGTTTGGCGCAACAAAAATCGCACCAAGATAGCGTCGGTTACAGAGCATTGCTCTCAGCGTCTTTGTCAATGAATGCACTGTTCGCCCTGTTAGGCTTGACAGCAATTCTTGGATTGATTAGCAGGAAGTGCAAGTAGACGTGACACGTGATATTTCGGTGTGATATTTCGATCTGACTTTCGAAATTGGGACGAACCGAAGGAAAGCAGCAGAATTGTTGTTTCAGAAGTGAAAAGTTGTTGTTGGCGGTGGGGGTTTGAGGACGACTGTAACAGACGCCGGCTTGCCACAAAGGCCGTTAAGGACATCGGCAGAACGCCACTATAAAGGACATCGAAAAAAAAGCAAAAAAGTCCTTTGAATTGGAGGTCCTCACTAACTAGTGGGTACAATACTTCAAGAATCGAATCCAACATATAGTGCGCGCAAGAAGCCGCTTCTCTCTACCCCTAGGCCATCAATTGCCCATAAAGGAGCTGCGCTCACTTTTCTACTTTTGCAACGGGCGAAACATTCGGTTTTACAGCTCGCTTATTCTTCGCATCACAGTGCCAATTCGCAACTTTTATCGCCGGGCGTACGCGCGCGCACATAACACTTCTGCGATGCCGTTGTTGGAGACAACTTCACTCTCTGCCGCCATCAATCCTTGTCGAAGCAACAACTGTTTCAACAGAGCAGCGGGGCCTTCGATGGCCCTTTCTTTGTCCCTTCGATGCTAGATTGGTTCTAGGCGCCGACGCAAAACCCAGCCCTTGACAAGAAGACAGCGCCAAAGAGTGCGGGAATTTTTATTCTGAGAAGGCAACCTCTGAGAACAGGTGGCCTGGCTCTATAAGGGACATACCCACTGGTTTACATGTGCCTACGTACTGAATAGAAAAAAAACGGACTGTGACTTGGTTGAGCACTGGAAGTGGAAGGTGCAACGACTTGTCTTTTCGCAGCAGCGGCTGGATTCATTGTAGCCGCTGCAGCTCTATCAGTAGAACAAGATGCAGTTCAACCCTAGTGGTAACAAGTGGAAGACGTGCTGTTGTCGCGTTGATCACGGAGTATTGATTATCTCGATTGGAGAACTGATCGTCGGGATCATTATCTTGATTGGCTGCGGCGTCGCCGTGTATTCCGCTGGTGTGGGAACGGAGGAAAAGGTGCACGCACGCACGCGCGCACGCACGCACGCACGCACGCACGCACGCACGCACGCACGCATGTACATATGTACTCTTTGAGGTTTTGCAACTCTAACTTTACAAATGCAAGCACAGTGGCTGCATACAATACAAAAATGCAATCATTGAATATGTACAGGACGTCACAGCAAGAGTTCTGAAGTACTCTCTTCTGCTGGGATCAGTGCTGGCACTTTTGGCAGGCGTCAGCTCTATTGGTGCAGTTAGAAAGATGGAATCAAAGCTGCTCTACTTGCAGGTGATTTAAGTAATCTACAGTAAAGACACAAACAGCGTTTAGCAGTTCCTGTCATACGACAAAACGTGTATCGTGTATTCGAACCGAAATACTGGTATACAGAGATGCATACCGTGACAATGATGTTGAGTGGATAATGGTATGCAATGCAACGTGCACTGACCAACCGCAAAAATACAGTAATCCGTCAAGCCGTTCAGATCGGCTTAATCGCCTACTTGATGGGAGTTGTGATTGCGGTGATCGCATTGGCAATTTCAAATTTATCAGAGGATTCGGAAACTGGTCAAAAGAAGCGGTTGTCAACACTGTTGATTTTGGGATGGTAGCCTGAGTGGAATACATTGCGTGTGTGCGTGCGTGCGTGCGTGCGTGCGTGCGTGCATGCGTGCGTGTTCGCTCGCAATCACTCGTTTTGTTTGAAATTCACCTCTCAGTCTATCGTCCCCTCCTATACACCCTTTGTCGTCTTGGTCATGGGCTGTCTAATCTACGGACTCAGCACCGTCATCAAGTGCGTGCAGTTCTTGAAGCTGCTCAAGAGACAAGAGATGATGTACAGATCGCGCGTGTCCGACCTGAATCAGTGCGGACTAACAATTGAACTGCAGTAATGGAACAAACAGTGCGGTTGAATCGCTTGAAATGGACGCCGATCGCTACACTGCTCCGCACCAAACGTGGAAGATCACGCAACGCAGTCGCAAAATCTCATATCGGACCCGGACAATCTATTTTTTTGCGCTATAATAGGGCTAGAACGTCGTAGTGTCGGATGGCGGGGGGGGGGCAGAGGAAGCTAGTAAGGGTAGAAAAAGGTTTTCGCCAACACCACGCGCACGCCCGCCAAGGTCGCGCCAACGTTGGCGCGAGCGCGACTCTCCATAGCAAGAGGCTCGCGCCAATGTTGGCGCGAACTCTTTTGAGCGTCAAGCAGAATTGCACTTTTTTGATTTCTTACCAATATCGAACGACATGGCTAAAGGCCGCGCCACATGCTCTGTCTTCTGGCTGCTGGGGCTTCTGGCTTCGCCTCTGTTCTAGATTTTCGAATTTGTCCAGAGCCAGAAGGCAGGCATTCAAATACGCGCGTCTTTCGCGCGGAATGGTTTAGGCGTCCCTGCAGGGCGGCTAGGAAAATCGGCAGCGCTTGCGGCTTGGGGTAAAGCTTGCAAATTTCAGTGCTGTAATTTCAGGTGCTGCAGTGATCACATTTGGTTGGCACACAATCCAATTCAAGGAACGTCTTTTCCCAAAACCTATATGTACTCACTGAAATGCTTTCACCAATCACCTCGGTTCATACCTACAGTATGTTTGTAGTTTCTTTCTCTCTTTCTTGTGCTGTGCTATTTACTGATTAAGTTGTGTAGCGGCGAGCCTAGAGGCACGGCGCATAAGCATGCGACGTGAGCGGAAACGTAGGCTGATTCATACTCGTGAGTGGCTGGATTCTTCCTCAGCACTGGGACAGGTCGATTTCGGGGCCTACAATTGCCATAATCTGAAACCGACTGAAGTTTGCCTGATGAAATTTTGGTCTACACGTACTGGTCGTGCCACTGCCAGGTCCATGCGTGCGTGCGACGTGTTTAAAACCAGTGCCGACGCGCGCCTGGATTCGTCAGCCGTGAGTGAAACCGGTAATTTTTGGCATGGTAAGAACCGAGAATTCAAAACCCGAAAAAAATCGACACGTTTCTAAAAAAACCGGTAATTAACACTTTTCGCTATTTTTTTTCTGAGAGTGGGAATCGAACCCACGCCACCTGCAGAAAAATGCAGCTATAGCATACCTGTAACTGGGTGGGGGGGTTTGGGGGCCCCGCACTATTTTTCCAACACCCACCCAACTCCCCCCCAACCATCCCCGCCCCAGAATTTTCCCAAGGGATTTTCACTCAGTCTAAAACGATAAAAGTGAGTAAATGTTGGTGTATTTCAGTGCTTTTCAGTGTTAGATGACCATGAAACAGCTAAATAACACTGTTTAGACCCTATTTATACCCATTTTTGCCAAAAAGTACCAGTATAACTCAAAAAATGGCCGGCTACCCCCCCACCTTTTGCTCCAGACACCCCCCCCCCAGAATTTGGCCATTTACTCCCCCCCACTCTACGAGACCCAGTGACAGGTATGGGGGGGATGCACTATTGGAGGGGGCTTCTATTGGAGGATTTACGGTATACATGAAGCTCGCTGTCGCGCCTCCCTACAAGCGTGCCCGCCTGGCTGCGTGCGCGCCTGCAGGCATGCCCAGGCTTGGGCAAAATTATAAATCTTTTTTAAGTTTAAGAGGCGTTCCACGGAATTTTCAGGCAAAAAGAAAAACGATAAACATGGATTTTGAAAAAAACCACTTAGATGGATACCCTAGGGTCCACCTTGGGCTTTAGTTTTGGTTTGGTGTAAATCGGACCATCGCACCCTTTAGTTACAGCACTTCAAAATGTGACGCGACTGCGAGGCCAGTTTCAACCCCAAAATTTGGACCTGATTTTTTCAGCGCCTGTTTCTGGTGGTTCGAGCGACTCGACTAGGGTATCCATCCAACACATGTACACTCGACTCTGTGTTGGCCACTTTTCACGTCACTGCACGTTGCGTACGCTGAGTTACAAGCAGCCAAAATTTAAAAAATGGGATTCAGAAATGTGCCAACATCGCTTCGTGCCACCACTCCGATTCTTACGATTTCTTATGGAGTATGTAGTCAACACCTACATAGGCCTATTCATGCTACAAAATTCAGCATGTCACTCTCTTCGGTTCTAAAGTTATTCCCAAAAAACTGCATTTTTGACCGTTTTTTCGCGTTTTTTTTTGCAGTTTTCTCAGGCTCCACCACTCCAATTCTCACGGTTTTCTATGGAGCACGTACGCGAGACCTAAGCCTATTCATGCTACAAAACTCACCATGTCACTCTCTTTGGTGCTAAAGTTATTCCCAAAAAAACTGCATTTTTGACCGTTTTTCGCGTTTGTTTGCAGTTTTCTCAGGCTCCACTGCTCTGATTTTGCTCAAACTTGTCACGTACATGGACATCAAGAGGTACGATGGACTTGTATGTACGATGTACGATGTGCTACAGCCTACAGAAGGATGGTGTCACAGCGAATGCAATTACCTATGTAAAAAAAACAAGATCATCGTGACCTAGATTGAAATTGTGCAAGTATTTTAGATCGATGGCTGCTATGGGAGTCTGCAGAGTGGCCAATACGTTCTTGTGGAACCCTTTCTCAATGGCAACTTTGAAAAGTTCAACTCCAATTTTGGATGGGAGTCAAGTGATCATCCCATCCTGTCTGCTCTTACCCACTGGACGTTTGACAAAACAAAAGGAGACTTCATGCTGTGTGACCTACAAGGCAAGGCCTCATAGCATGCAGTACGGTTCATGTACGTAAGTATCCATCCATACATGTAACAAGGGCACATCTGATTTTTTTCCCTTCTCCTTGCTCACTCAAAATGACGCTGGCTCTAACTCATCAAGCGAACCCCTACAAGTTCTCAAGTACGGTACATACATTGTACGTCACCTCTTGCAGGTGATCAGCCTCCTCATCCACGTCTAATTGTTGTGAAAGCGTGATCAACGTAACTTCTCAGCTAGCATGCACCCACGTTTCAGGGATCAAAACTGAAATAGCTTATTTGCTTACTGATCCAGTCAACCACAGCAGAAACGAAGTGTACAAGGCGACTTTGACAGACCTGGGATGGATTGGAATGCAATCTGTCATGTCTGGGCATCTATGCAACAACTATTGTGTGTCTCTGGGGCTGACAAATTCAACACGAACCCAGCAAGGACCTATGCAAACGATTTCAATTTTTAACAGCTACTGATTTTGTTTTTTTTTATTGCATTCGCTGTGACACCATCCTTCTGTAGGCTGTAGTACATCGTACATCGTACATAAAAGTACATCGTACCTCTTGATGTCCACGTACGTGACAAGTTTGAGCAAAATCGGAGCAGTGGAGCCTGAGAAAACCGCAACAAACGCAACAAATGGTCTAAAAATGCAGTTTTTTGGGAATAACTTTAGCACCAAAGAGAGTGGCATGCTGAATTTTGTAGCATGAATAGGCCTAGGTGTCGACTACATACTCCATAAAAAAAATCGTAAGAATCGGAGTGGTGGCACGAAACGATGTTGGCACATTTCTGAATCCCATTTTTCAAATTTTGGCTGCTTGTAACTCAGCGTACGCAATGTGCAGTGACGTGAAAAGTGGCCAACACAGAGTCGAGTGTACATGCGTTGGATGGATACCCTAGAGTATCGTTTGAGTCGCTCGAACCACGAGAAACAGGCACTGAAAAATCAGGTCCAGATTTTGGGGTCGAAACTGGCCTCGCAGTCGCGTCACATTTTGAAGTGCTGTAAAGGGTGCAGTGGTCCGATTTACACCAAACCAAAACTAAAGCCCAAGGTGGACCCTATGGTATCCATCTAAGTGGTTTTTTTCAAAATCCATGTTTATCGTTTTTCTTTTTGCCTGAAAATACCGTGGAACGCCTCTTAAAAAAAACAGGAACTTTTTTAAATTAAAAAAAATTGTCAAATCGGTCCAAAAAGTGCTTAAAACAGAGAAAAAACAATGGTTTTTGTGCGTTTAAACCTTATATTCTACCTACATAGTAGCAGCCTGGATGAGCTAAATAACCATAATTAGCACTATTTGAGGTGTTCCAGGGGATGCTGTCTAACCAAGTCTCGATAGTCCTAGTCGCAGCGAAACTCAATAAAAAAAAACTGTCAGTAGCGATGTCAGTAAGAAATCTGCAGACTTATTTTTCAAATTTTTAATTATTAAAGAAGTCGAAAACGTTCTTTAATTTAATTTTTAATTATTAAGTAAGTCAAATACTTTCTTAATTAATTTTTAATTTAAAAAAAAAGTGCTGAGACTTATTTAATTTATTTAATTAATTTTATTGGTTTTTAACTGTGTGTAATTCGAAGCCAGATTCAGCTCTAGCAGCATTACACCAAACCATTTTGTTGATGTCAGTGGGGTAAAATGTACCTAAGTTGCATTGGACAACTATGATATTTGGAATTAGATTGACACGATTGCAATATTTTTGAAAACAATGTGTACATTGCTGCAGTTTGAACAAGGGTTTAAAGATGTCACAGATGAGAGCTACAAATCATTGATTTTTAGGTAGTGTATTCAGCAATGCTGGGCTTGACAGACATGTGTGTATGCACTATGCAGTGAAGAGTTATTGCTCACACATTGTATCTGCATTTACACAGATCTAAGGAAAACTATTAAACATTATGGATAAATCCTCCAAAAACAACAAAGAAAACCCAATATCCTCATTTAAAAATAGTACTTTTTAAGGTGTGTAGTTAAAAACTGTCAAAAAAGTTTGCAACTGACTTATTTTTTGTGCACTTCAAAAGGCTTTTAATGTCTTGGTTAGCTGTGATTGACACTCTACTAGGCATAAAAAACGTTCTGCAACACTGATTTACCGTTCAAAACGGTCTCCGGGAACATTTATACTAAATTTCTTTTTTTAATTTTATTTTTTGATTTAAAAAAAAATGAAATTTTTTGTTACCCAAACCTGGGCATGCCTGCTCGCGTGCACGTGTGCGTGCTTGCTTGCAGCCGTCGGTCGCTCGGACCAGTCTGTCCGTGCCTTCTTACGTGACAAGCACTTCGAGTCCTTTTTCGGCCCATGGAAGTGACAGGTGAGCTCGTTCAGATATCTTGGCCAGTATCCAGTCGGCAGGGTGCGCCAGGTCCAGCAAAGGTTGCACAGTAACACGGATTTATCCTCGTAGTAAATGTCGCCCCGTCTGTAGTGGCACGAAACCACGGTCCGGTGGCCCAATTCTGCCAACGGTCGCGACATCGGCCCATTGCTGCTGTTCGTGATTAGAAATCAGTTTTTTTTAATGTTAATCATACACCGGTTAATCAGGCACTCAGTATGGTGTGCAACTGCGCGATACAATACAATAACTTAAACCCTATAATTAGCCCCCCCCCCTCTGGCGGCTAATTTTGTTTCGTTTGAGCTCTAGAAGGGTGTATAATTATAGGGAGGGGGATAATTATAGGCTGTACGGTACACTAAGAAGGTGTCGCCGACTGGACGGAACAGTTCTCGCGCTGAGAATCGCTTTCTCTTGAGATTCGAACGCACCGGTTTCGCCCTCGGTCGGTTCCGTTCGGTTCCGTTTGGTTCCGTTCGTCTCAATTCCAGCGAGGTGGTCGAGAGAGTCGATGAGATCGGCCGCCAGAGTCGATTCGCGCTTTTGACGTACCGTATCTCGCCCACCCACGGGGACAGGTCCCCTAGGAGAATCTGGGAGTTGCGTACGCAATGGGGGGGGGGGGGTATGGGGTGCTGCTGGCATTGAGGATATCCTGAATTCTTTTGCAACGGGGTACTCCTGTTGAAGTACCCATTCAAAAGGCGGAGACAAGAGCAGGCTTGTGCAAAATGGAAAAAAAATAAACATTTTTTTGTTTTTTTTTTAACTAGAATTTTTTTAATTAAAAAAATTTTGTCAAATTTGTCTAAAAGTGCAAAAAAAGAGGAAAAAAACGACGGTTTTAGTGGGTTTGAACCTTATGCACCTACTTAGTAGCAGCCTGGATAAGCTAAATAACCATAATTAGCACTATTTGAGGTGTTCCAGACGCTGTCTAACCAAGTCTCGATAGTTTCAATAAAAAGCTGTCAGTAGCAAAAAGTTGTCTAAAGTGCACTTCAAAAGGCTTTTAATGCCTTAGTTAGCTGTCATTGACACTCTACTAGGCATAAAACACCTTCTACAACATTGATTTACCATTCAAAACGGTCTCTGGGAACATATAATACAAAGTTGTTTTTTTAAATTTTTATTTAAAAACAAATGACAATTTTTTTACCCAAGCCTGGACAAGAGGCCTACATATAAGTTCTGCCCAATTTCAATGCCAAAAGATGCAATTTTCGACGAAGAAAACGACGACCAAATTTCGACGAAGAGATTGGCATTTTTGCTGCTGGTTTTGACGGGTCTGACAACAAGCGCCAGTGTCCTGAAAAAGTTTAACAGAGGACCACCCTCTGTTGCAAAAGCTGCCCCGCCAACCCTCCCCCCCTTCTCCTCAATTGAAAATCCTGCGTACGCCACTGGAATCTGGTTGTAGCTGTCGCACAATCTTGTCCACGACTTCGCGCGACAGACGCTTCGCGGCGGTATGCACCGCTGAAGCTGTTGCGCCGATGGCGGCCACTGCAAGACCATATTAAAATTATTTTGGTGTCATCCGCCCGGTACTGACGCTCGGCCAGACAAACACAGTGGAAGACAGTCGCGCACGCACGCACGCACGCACGCACGCACGCACGCACGCACGCACGCACGCACGCACGCACGCACGCACGCACGCAAGCACGCAGTCAAGCAAACTTCACTAACCACCACTCCGTGTGATATTCTCTATGGCGCTGCAGGCCGTCTTCGAATAGGGCTGCAGACTGGCCATTTTACCCCTATACGTCGATTCGTAGATTCTCCAACTGCCCCCCCCCATCTGCCCCTATAATGGGTGTAAGAAAAGCTTAACTTAAAAATGGTGTACTGGGACCACCATCCAATGATTTGCCACGTCATACTGTACATAAACATGTGAATACGCGACCTTAACATACAAGGGCCATTCCCGGAGTTCATCTGAATTCGTTAGCGGCCACTCGCCCTTCCCCCCTCCCGGTCTCCCTTCTCCTTCGCCAAGCCCACCAAAACAAAAAGCGTTTCAGATTCTAGTTTGAAAGAAACGGCCAGTTACTGTACCTCAGCTCGAACAGAGTGGCGTTCCGGTCGTAAGCGTCGTTACTCTGATCCACGCTCAGAATCATGCGCTCTAACACGTCCTGAAAATGTCCTTTCCAAAGTATACCGTAAACACTCCAAATAGCAACCAAACACCGCCACTCCACTGCACCACAATGTCAGTGCCCCCCTCTCTCTGGGAAATGAGCGATCAGGAGAGAGTGACCCATAAATCCTTTAATAGTTTCCCCCTCCAATAGTGCCCCTGGGTAATCAGAGGTTGAAACAATAGTAAATCCCTGGGGTATGGAAATGTTGAAAGTATAGTGCTCAGGGGGGGCACTATTGGAGGATTTACGGTAGGTAGAAAGTCAGTGCGCAAGGCGCTCATGTACATAGTGGCATATAAGAACACTCCGCTACTCGCGCCACACTATCAGCTAACCTGGACGCAGCCGGCGCATAGCGGGTCGCGACGGCACAACATGACGTTATGCTCGTAGGCTGTGGTGGATTCGTCTGGTGAGGTCGGCGTCTGCAAGAGCCTAGAGATGTACATATACCCGTGGAGAAACGTAGCGAAGCTGTCCCCCCACCCACGAGTTCGGTTACTCCGCATGGCGTTACCCGCTACCAGGCTTGGCTTAGGCTTGGGCTTAGGCTCTAAGGAGAGCTATAAGTGCAGGTAAACACGACAGGATTCTATTCGTCAACTAGCGGTATTGCAGCTGTTGTACCGCGGCTGTTTGCGCTGTTGGGGTAAGGCGTTGGTTCCAAACCGCAAGGTGCGGAGTTCAATCCTCAGCGTGACAAGACTGCACAAAAACAGTAACACCCTTGGGCAAGGGGCCTAACACAAAAAAAACAGTGCCCCCTGATCGAAGTTCTCATTGAGTCGATCGGTCTTGTAGAAGGCAGAGGACGCGGTCCCCCTCTCACCTGAGACTTTGGTCTCAAACCCTTAAAAAAACATCAAAAGCCTAAAAAAACAGTGCAGCTTACCATTGGAGCGTCCGTCAGTTCCACCAACGGGCCATTGCTTTCATCGATTAGGTCCACAAAATTGGTGACAGCTTCCTCAATTGACACCGCCTGATACCTCTTGTCATAGTTGAACGTTGTAGCGCATTCCGATAAACCTGGCAGCTTGGCCAACGCAGCTATGACCACGCACACACCGCTCAATGGTAGCGCTGTTGCTGAAAGCAACGGCCAGTGCAAATACCATAATGCTCCCGGGGCACAATTATTTCAACCTCTCCTAACACGAATGCACTATTAGAGGGGAGTAGTATACTCCCCCCCCGTTCCGCTTGCAAAACCAGAAAATTATTAGCCCCCACATGGGAGGAGCAAAAAATTCCGATCTCGTAGGTTTTGCAAAACCAGAAAATTATACCGCCCCCCCCCACCAGGGAGCAAAAATTCCGATCTCGTTTTTTGGGCGGCCATTTTGTTTTTGGCGCGTAGCCAAGAGTTTGTGGGCGGTCCCCTCCGAGGAGAGTCCCCAAAATTTAAATAAATTAAATGAAATTAAATTATGTGTGTGCGTGCATGCGTGCGTGCGTGCGTGCGTGACCGATGGTCATCGTCTCCCTGGCCTGATTCTCAAGCGCCTAGGGTTACGGTAGGTGTGACGTGCGATGACGTCATCCGATGAGTCATCTTTTCCCCTGGGCGAATGTGTGACAAGGGGCCCTAGGAGACAAGGGGCCCTACTAGCCAGTAGATTGTAATCAGCTGTGGTGGGCAAGGGGCCCTAGGGGCAAGGGGCCCTATGCGACAAGGGTCCCTAGTTCAGTGGGCGCTAGGAGGGGCAGGGAGGGGCGGACTGCCCCTCCCAACTTCTGGACTGCCCCCGCAACTTTCTTCATCTGCACTGCATACATGTGTGCGGTTGCTGTGTATGTTTTTTTCCAATGGGCGGTTACGGTAGCCGCAATCATATTTTTTTTCGTAAGGAGGAGGGATGCGTACACCTGGTGGGCGCGAGTCGTCGTCGTCCTCCATCTTCTTCCGAGATCGTACGGCCGAGGACGGACGGTCGGCGGCTCCCATCTTCTTCTTCCGAGATCATATGGCCAAGGACGGACGGTCGGCGCCTCAATGAGAGAGAGAGAGAGAGAGAGAGAGAGAGAGAGAGAGAGAGAGAGAGAGAGAGAGAGAGAGAGAGAGAGAGAGAGAGAGAGAGAGAGAGAGAGAGAGAGAGAGAGAGAGAGAGAGAGAGAGAGAGAGAGAGAGAGAGAGAGAGAGAGAGAGAGAGAGAGAGAGAGAGAGAGAGAGAGAGAGAGAGAGAGAGAGAGAGAGAGAGAGAGAGAGAGAGAGAGAGAGAGAGAGAGAGAGAGAGAGAGAGAGAGAGAGAGAGAGAGAGAGAGAGAGAGAGAGAGAGAGAGAGAGAGAGAGAGAGAGAGAGAGAGAGAGAGAGAGAGAGAGAGAGAGAGAGAGAGAGAGAGAGAGAGAGAGAGAGAGAGAGAGAGAGAGAGAGAGAGAGAGAGAGAGAGAGAGAGAGAGAGAGAGAGAGAGAGAGAGAGAGAGAGAGAGAGAGAGAGAGAGAGAGAGAGAGAGAGAGAGAGAGAGAGAGAGAGAGAGAGAGAGAGAGAGAGAGACGCGTGGTCGGCGGCTCCGCTGGACGATGGTCGATGATAGAGATACCTAGACGGACGTCTTCGTCGCAGGTCGAGTCATCATCATCATGCCGACGGCATGCGCCTTTTCACGTTCCAGCGCGCCGGCAAGAGCCGCGGCTAAAACAAATGATGCTACTCCGCTAGGCGGGCGCCTTTTCAATCTTTCGGCTGGACGCTCGCGCGAGCGCCGCCTGGCGGACGCGACGTAAAACCGTCGACGGAGAGGCTGGGGTATTATTAGAGAAAGGAAGTGAAGGGAAGTGAAGTGGCGCGCCGCGAAGGGGCGCGCGGAAACAATGACGAAGATAGCGAGCCTCTGCCGGACTGCTCTGCGGTCGGTCGCTTTTCTATATGGGCCAAACCGACAACGGCGCGGGTCCGCTCGCGCGCCCGCCCGCTGGGCGCGCCCACCGCCGCCGCCGGGCTATGGTCGGACGTACCTGCATTCCATGGTACCAACTTCCCCGACCCGGCTTAGACTTAGGCGGCTGCGCTCCTACGAGTTGGCTATGGCCAGACATACATACCTGCATTCCAATAACAACTCCCCCCCCCCCCAACCTGCGCGCGGCGCCGGGAGAGGCGGGCCTAAACAATGTGGAGAGTGGTGGAGGATGATGGAGCATACAGCCCTCCAAATGGAGAGACTGTGGAGAACGAGCTTCATAGGTGCATCCATCTAGCATATGCCGCTTTTCAAGCTCGCGAATGCGCGGCCCGCGGCGGGCAGACGCGCGCAGGCGACGGCTGCTGGCCTTCGTCGAGCTCGTCGCGCGCCACGAGAAAGACGATGCGGAATCCGTAGAGAGGCGTGCGGCTCTGCAGTCGTCGTCGATCGAAAAGTGGGGAGACGACTATGGGCCTTTCTAGAGTGGGCCAAACTGACAACTGCATGGGTCCGCTCGCGCGCGGCCGCTCGGCCGCGCCCCCGCCGGCGGCTGCGCTCCTACGCTCAAGCACGCACGCACGCACGCACGCACGCACGCACGCACGCACGCACGCACGCACGCACGCACGCGCGCGCGCTTGGCATGTGCAACATTGGAAGAGACGATCTACTAGGTCTGAAAAGTATATAAGGACGTTTTCCCCCATCTCCTCATCAGTTTCTCATCAGTTTCTCTTCAGTTTCACATTAGTTTGTAATCGACATAACGAGATTTGAGTGTGAACAGTGCGACAAGGACTATTCATCGAAGTTCAATCTTCAAAGACATGTGGATGAAGTACATGGAACGGCCAGAGGGGTTGAGTCAAGTGACAAGGAGTCGAGTGACGAGGAGTCAGGTGAAGACCTCGACCTCGACCTTCCGGTCGCTATCTTGAAGGAAATCTTACCCGATGGAGTTACCGACTTTGCCTCACTCAAGAGTAATTATAAGCTCATTAACAAGCTCTTCAAGAAGTACGTGGAAGGGCAAGTGGATGTAGGAAATGCACTACAAAATAATAAATTAATATCTGACATTTTGGAGAAAAAAGAAAAATTAATAAAGCGTGGGATTTCTGTTGATGAAGCAATGGAGAAGGCATAGAACGAGAGGAAATATGCACTTAAATGTTTTATCGATACCCATGCCAAAGAAATCGACGAAAAACTTTTTGGAAATGAGACCAGTGTTACTGAATCTGAATCTGAATGAGTGACTAAAAAAATATAGAGCCAGCAAATGACGAGGTGTGATCGAAAATGAGCATATTGTCTGGACTGTGTTGGCACCTTTAGAACAAAAAACGTGCAGAACGGCCGATTTGCGATGGCGCAACGCATATTGAGAACTATGTTGAACTCGGCGAACCAGCATACTTTTTGCGTGTTTGTGTTTTGCGTGTTTTGCACGCAGTACATCCTGAAAGAACAAATTCACAGGTTGGCACAGCTTAACTGGCCTGAGATGCGTAGCAATCCAAACTCATCTATTTTTTGTACATACTAACCCACATGCTACCCGATTTCCTAGGAGTGGGGGGAGGCGCCATACTACTAGAACTGTGGGGGGGGTGTTTCGATCGGATTACGGTCTGGAGTAGCGATGTCACCAAAAATTGCTGATGAATTATTTTTTAATTTTTAACTATTAAAAAATTCCAAATAATTTTTTATTTAATTTTTAATTATTAAAATATTCGAAATAATTATTTATTTAATTTTTAACTGTTAAAGAATTCTGAAGAATTATTTAAATTATTTAATTAACTAATTTTTTAACTGGGTATTTTTAAAGTGTGCATTTGGGTTGCATGTAGTGATGGCAACCTACCTAGCTAGGTTACCTACCTAGTAGGTTACCTAGCAATTTTTCGGCCTAGGTAACCTAACCTAACCTACCTAGCGCGAAAATCGAGCTACCTGTACCTAACCTACCTACCTAGATTTTGCCGTTACCTACTAGGTTACCTACCTAAGCTAAAATTTGTGGAGTCAAAAAATGGATTTGTGCAAACTGAAACATTTTGCAGATACAAGTAGGCTAACGTGGCCATTGTTTACGTTTGCGGCGGTCAAATTTGATTCGTTGTTGTATTGATGTTGGCAAGAAGATCATTTCTTTGTCCGCTGCGTCTCTGACGAGATATTCGAGATACAAAACACGCACAAAACGCGCACACAAAAAAGACAGTGAACCAATGCAGGGGGTGGGGGGCTAGAGGGAATGGGAGAGCCCGCAAATCGTTTACCCAGCCTGGAGGCCCCCAAAAAGGTCGAGTAGCTCAACGACCAATCGGGGTGGGCGGGTTGGGGAGAGAATAGGCAGGGATTTTTGCAATATCTGAGAAACCTTTCATCGCGCGCGTGTCCGTGTGAGTGCGTGCGTGCGTGCGTGCGCGCGTGTGTATGCCAGTGCGTGCGCGCGTGCGCGTGTCAGTGTCCGTGTGCGCGCGTGTGTATGCCAGTGCGTGCGCGCGTGCGCGTGTCAGTGTCCGTGTGTGCGTGAGTGCGTGCGTGCGTGCGTGCGTGCATGCGCGAGTCCGTGCGTGCGTGCGTGCTTGCGTGCGGGCGTGCGTGCGCATGTCCATGTCCGTGTGCGAGCGTACGTGCATGCCAGTGCGTGCGTGCGTGCGTGCACGTAACAGTGTCCGTGTGCGAGCGTGCGTGCATGCCAGTGCGTGTGTGTGTGCGTGCGTGCGTGCGTGCACGTATCAGTGTCCATGTGCGAGCGTGCGTGCGTGCGTGCGTGCGTGCGTGCGTGCGTGCGCGCGCCCGTGCGTGCGTGCGTGCGTGCGCCCCCGTGCGTGCGTGCGTGCGTGCGTGCGCGCCCGTTCGTGCGTGCGTGCGTGCGTGCGTGCGTGCGCGCGTGCGTGCGTGCGCGCGGGTGTTCATGTTCGAGCGTGCGTGCATGCCGGTGCGTGCATGCGTGCGTGCGAGTGAGCGTGCGCGCGTGCGTGCGTGCGTGCGTGCGTGCGTGCGTGCGTGCGTGCGTGCGTGCGTGCGTGCGTGCGTGCGTGCGTGCGTGCGTGCGTGCGTGCGTGCGTGCGTGCGTGCGTGCGTGCGTGCGTGCGTGCGTGCGTGCGGGCGGGCGTGCGTGTGTGCGTGTCAGTGTGTGCGTGCGCGCGTGCGTGCATGCGTGCATGTGTGTGTGTGCGTGCATGTGCATGTAATACCAGTTTTTATAGCGTCAACACCTGCAAAACAAAAATAAAAAAAACAATAAAAAGCTAGAAGTTTCCATAGCATGAACACCTGCAAAACAAAAAAGTAATAAACAAAAAAGTTACAATTTTCTGTGGCAGAGGTTTGATCCCAGGACCTCCAGCATAGTAACCACTACAGCATAAGCACTACACCACTGATATGTGCTGAACTGCTTTCAAAACACGTCTGATAAGTCGGAAAGTGCAACTCTCTGCACTGCATTGCACACAGAAACTAACAAAGAACCAAACTACTGTAGAAAAAGATCCGACTGTATCTTTGGATTACTGTAGTGGATTGGAAAACGAATGCTGGATTCGTGATCAGCATTGTCAATTACATATGCTCATTCTGTTTTGCACCCCCAATTTGCAACATTAACCATCCACAATTTGCATATTCAATGTGCCGTATCTCGTGATTACTGCAGCGGATTGGAAAACGAATGCCAGATTCCAGATCAGCACGGTTGATTACATATGTCCCAAGCAGATTTGACACTGAATTCTCAAATTCGATCAAACACGTACCCGAAATTTGCATAACTCACGGATTACGGTAGCTATCGCAAATCCGGCCCTTAAATGACGGTGAAGTTTTCCAAGGAAGCTTCATACAAAATTTCAGCCCAATCCATCCAGCACAACTCTCTGTACTGCGTTGCAGACACACAGACAACGTGCTTTAGTAATACTAGCCGCTTCAACTCAGGACTCCTGCTTGCAAAGTGCTCCAAAGTGGTTCAATATCAATATTTTCACGTCCTCAATGATGACTCAGCATCAATACAATGTGTCATAAAAACCTGCTGCGAATGCTCAGTTGAAAAGCAACAATGACGAATTTGTAAAGTGCTGCAGCAAAAGCCACAGGAAGTCAACCAATGCAACCAATGCACTTCTGCAATACAGGAAAAGTTCCACTTTTTTTGATGTAACTCTTTATTCAGTCAATACATACCGGTATCCTTCAATTGTACTAATTGGGGCAAAACGCAATTGTTTTGTCCGCGTCCACTGCGTCCGAAAATGTGAAGCCTAAGTGAAGCCTAAGCCTAGGCAAAGCCTAAGTGAAGCCTAAGCCTGAGCATAAACATGTGCCTAAGCATAAGCCTGGACTAAGCCTAAGCAAAGCCTAAAAATATGAAAATTTTCATCAAATGCAGTGGACACAGTGGACGCTGACGCAACAATTGTTTGTAGCCCAAATTGGGCGCACTATACCATCTTGAGCAGACACACCATAACCCTTAATTAGCCACCTTGCGTCTAACTTTTCAAATCGGCCTAGGAGGCAGCTACATTGTAATTGTACTGGGCTAATTATGGTGGGTCCTAATAATTGGCTTTACTTTGGAATAGCTTGCTATTGGCTTGAATTATGAGGTTACCGTAAACCCTATAATTAGCCCCCCGGGGGCTAATTTTTTCGTTCGAGCTCTAGGAGGGTGTATAATTATAGGGGGGGGGGGGGAATTATATGGGGCGGGGTTAAAAATGGAAGTGTCGATGAGGGGGCAGTTGTGTGGGCAAAAAAACGCGTGGAGGCGATTTTTAAGGGAAAAAGGCGCTGTGCACACACGTTGGTACACTCTAACACACTCTCACACAGTCTCACATGCACATACGTGTACAGACATACACATACGCGACCATACATACACCCAGACATGGAAACAAGTGCGTTTTAGACGATGGTTCATTTAGGGAGGGGGCGTAATTATAAGGGGGGGGGGGGGCTTATTAACTCAAAGTGGTCTTGGGAGGGTGTATTATTATAGGCGGGGGGCTAATTATAGGGGGGCTAATTATAGGGTTTACGGTATATTTTCTTGATCAGCATGGTTGCTTACACGTTGCCCAATCCGTCCAGCACAACACATATCATATCAGTCGTATTGTATTGCATCATATCAACTTCAATGCGTCTTGTGATTGCAGTATCGCATTGGAAAATGAATGTGAGATTCGTGATCAGCATGGTAAATTACATAGGCTGCCAATTTTCGACTTGATCCCCTAATTTATTGGTCCACCCCCCTAATCGATTCACCGGCTAACTAAATGTTCGACCTCCCTAAACAGGTGTTTAACCCCACTGATTACACCGTCTTCCGCTACGTCTCAACCATGCATCGGCACCAGTCGCGTCATCGGCTCGGACGCTATGTACAAGCTGAATTGGAGCGGGTTTCCTCTGCTATAATAGTTGGCACCGTGGCTGCTGATCGCGAGTACCATCCTCTTGCAATTGCGGACGCGAGTAATGAAGGCGCCAGCAACTACGACCTCTTCAATGAGGTGAAGCGCTGCGCGCGAGAGCTCGACGTTGACTACTCCCTCACACCATCGCTGCCGGCAATGCTGGCGGCATCACGCGTTTGAGGAGCACTGTGCATTGCATGTTTTATGTAGAGCGAGCCATAGGCGTGCGCGTGAGAACAACGTAAAACATGAAGGCAGTGTGCTGCACCCACGCACGCACGCATGCATGCATATGATTTATACTGCATTAGGAAGCAACGTTGTGTAAACTGCTGGGCGCACGCGCTGCATGCCATGGATGGCCAACTGCAGAAAATCAACGAATTGGCTGTGCGAAGTCAATTGCGAGCTGACGTCGAGGCGAAACAGCTTACCATACATATACCTATGCCAGGCAGATTTGACACTGAATTCTCAAATTTGATAAAATATGTATGCGCAATTTGCATATCTCACGGATTACGGTAGCTATGATTGTGATGGTGCAGTGTTCCAAGAAATGTACACACACAATTTTAGCTCAATCCATCCAGCACAACTCTCTGCACTGAGTTGCAGACAAACAGAGAATGTGCTTTGGTAACAAATTTTTATAGCATAAATACCTGCAAAACAAAATCAGAAAAATCAAAGGTTACAAGTTTTCATAGCATGAACACCTGCAAAACAAAAAAGTAATAAGCAAGCAAGTAACAAGTATCAATGGGAGAGGTTTGATCCCAGGACCTTCACAAAAGTAACGGACATCATAACCACTACACCATTGATCTGTACAGAACTGCTTTCTAAACACTTCTGATAAGTCAGAAGCACGCATTAAATGTGCTGTATTATCATATAATTTATTTATATTTGCGTATCGCATGGATTACGATAGCTTCAGTAGTGCCACTCTTATTTTGATGATAAAATGTGCCAAGCAAGCTTCATACAAAATTTCAGCTCAATCCATCCAGCAGAACTCTATGTGCTGCAGACAGAACCCACAAACAGTCATAGGTGTACTACTGTAGAAAAAGATAATGCTATATCTCGGGATTACGGTGTCGAACTGGAAGGCGGATGTGAGATTCGTGATCACCACGGTCGATTACATATATCCCAAGCAGATTTGACACTGAATTCTCAAATTCAATCAAGCGCAATTTGCATATTCAATGTGTCGTATCTCGTGCTTACGGTATCGCATTGGAAAACGGATGTGATATTCGTGATCAGCACGGTCGATTACATACATATTCTCCTTTTTTTTGCAGCCACCTGCAAAATTTTCCTTAATGCAGTGTTTTTTGGTAAAAGAAAGATTAATCAAAAACTCACGCACGCACACGCATACAAACCCACAGCAGCAGACCAGAACGGACGCATGCTCAGTGTTGCACCATAAAGCTTATGAAAAGCGTGTACCACTGTACACATTGTGCGTGCGTGCGTGCGTGCGTGTGTGTGCGTCCGTGCGCGCGCGCGCGCGCGTGCGTGCGGGTGTGCAGATGTGTCATTTTCATGTATCAGGGGCTGTAGCGAGCATTCGTCCATAAATATTTTTCCCAGCTCAAAAAATTACCAAAATTCTGGTAAAAGAACCTAGAAAAGAGACAAAAAATGTGGAATAGACTAGAGACACTGCAGTGAAGCAACGCTGATGGGTTTCCCAAGGGGACACGTGCAAAGGCACAGGCAGGCGTTACTGGGATTCGAACCAGCGACCTCTTGATTTAGGGAACATGGTAAAATGAAGAATGTGCCCAGTAAACATGTAGCTGGCATGTAGCAAGAGTCCCTCCGGCGATTTCATTTTTTGATGTGGAGCATACCTAGATGCCTGCGAGGTTTCCGTCCAATTGATGCAGGCGCGAGCGGGCGACGAACCAAGAAGCTTGTTATGTAAAGTGGGTCCTGCCATCTCCAAAAAACTTCTCGGTAATGCACAAGCGTATGGAAGCGTGTTATGACTTAATCGATTCCCCCTTTGAATGCGCTTCTTTTGAGCCATCACGCGCCAGAATTCGTTCAGGAAATGAAAAATAATGCACGATCATAGATCCAAATTTTGCCCAAAATGGGGGTGTGCCAAGAGGAGCGCTGCGAAACATGGAAATCGGAGCGCTCCCATTCTCGAAAGTGACCTATTCCAGGTCCAGACGAGTAACTTTCATCATTACAGCACAGCTCTGCGACGAACGGTTGAAGCGTCTATAGCTAACAAACTGGTGGAACAAAACACCTGCCTTTCGAAGAGGGCTGACAGAGACACGGGCATCGGAGCGCTCCCATTTGTCGAAAGTAACCTATTCCAAGTCAAGTATACTAAAAAAACACCACTTTTTTGGAACATTTTTGTACAATTTGTCATAACGCGTTCGAGTACCAAAACGCGGGACGGCTCATTCGATTCCGGTCTAGAAGGCGGTTCTTTTGAGCTATCATTCGCCACAATCCGTTTAGGCAATCAAGAGTTATAAGCGACTGAAAATTCAACAAACCGCATTGAGGATGTGCTCACATATTAGGGTTGTACGCTGCCGCGTACACCCTGATTCCAACAGAGCACGGCAAGTCCCGGGGGTCGCAGCAGCCAAGTGGGTCAAGAAGTTTGACTGTCTCTTTAGTCGCGGATGCATGATGCAAACTGGAGTTTCAACCTTGCCTTATATACTTTTGGAGCCTTGCCGTTGGAGAACGAAAAATGCTAGATGGATGCACCTATGAAGCCTGTTCTCCACATGCTCCATCATCCTCCACCACTCTCCACATTGTTTAGGCCCGCCTCTCCCGGCGCCGCGCGCAGGTTGGGGGGGGGGGGGAGTTGTTATTGGAATGCAGGTATGTCTGGCCATAGCCAACTCGTAGGAGCGCAGCCGCCTAAGTCTAAGCCGGGTCGGGGAAGTTGGTACCATGGAATGCAGGTACGTCCGACCATAGCCCGGCGGCGGCGGTGGGCGCGCCCAGCGGGCGGGCGCGCGAGCGGACCCGCGCCGTTGGATTGGGCGACGTTGTCCCGCAGGGGGCGTTGTCCCGTAGAAAAGGGACGGTGTCCCGTAAGCTCGCGGGACAAAGTCCGTGGACGTTGTACCGCAAGCGGTGGACGTTGTCCCGTGTTCGCTGGACGTTGTTCCGTCCCGTGTGTGGTGCATTCGCTGGACGTGTATCCCGCGCTCTCCATGCATGTACAAGTGTAGGTAGTAGGTACATAGTAAATCTCTTGTCCAACACCAAAGGCACGCGCGGTGGCAACAGTAGCGAACACGTTCAGTGGCAACAGTAGCGAACACGTACGGTAGTAATGGGGATCAATGTATCAATGGGGAATTTACGGTTCGTGATTGCCTAACAGGTGTTGCACTCGGTTGAGATAGGAAACCATGTACGCGTAAAAGTGGGCCTGAGTGGACGCGCCCTGCTGGTACTGTGCCAACGACTGCTGGAAGTCTTCCTTAGCTCGGGCGATGTTGACGTCATTCTCGACGTACGCTTGCAGGCGCTGCTTTGGGGCTGCGCCAGCCAGAAGGTGCTTCACCCGAACTTGTCGCGCGTTGTGCACTTCCTAAATGGCAATGTGTACATTGGGTTACTTGCCCCCATGAGGTTCCGTTTGGTTTGGTCTAACTTGGAAGCGGACAAAGAATTCTCCTAGAGGCGGGTGCTCGCGGCCGTTGAACTTGTGTCGCAGAGCGTTGTTGCAGCCTTCCATATGGTTGGTCGTGCGGGGGGCGCCCACCGGAACGAGGAAGTGCGACAGCTTCTCCGCCTTCCATGTGACGTGCTGGTTGGGGCCGGAGTCCATCCACGTTGTGCCAACGTAGGTGGCGAAGCGGAAGATGCGCGCGTCGATGGCCTCACTGCCGGTGATGGGGCAGCGGTTGAGAATGTTGTTCCAAGCCGCCATCATGCAGCCTGGCGGCAGCAGAACCAACGCGACGAGCCGGCGCACCCACGCGTAGAACTCGGCGTACTGTTGCTCGTCGTACGGCGGACTTCTAAAGAAAAAGTTTCTGAAATCGCCACGAGGAGCGTGCGTTAAGCCATCATACACGCGACACAGTGTAACCTGTCGTAGACAGAACTGGTAGACGCTGCCGTCGGGGAGCCGGTGCACGAGCAGCTGTCCTCCATGCTTGGTTACTCCGAACTCTGCTTTACCTAGCGTCGCCATACAACAGTAATCGTTCAATAACAACAGTCAAAAAACAATTCAGGTCAACAAACAACAAAAAGAGAGTGAAGTTGCCTTGGCTCACATGACCTGATCAAGATATTATCGCTGTCAAGCTGCGCGAACTGCCAATGCAAAGCCAACGCGTGGGTGTGGTGGGGTGGGGGGGGGGGGAAGGGGGTCAGGAGCAGTTAAATATCAAACGATTACACCGTCCGAGCCGCACAGGGTTATAGAGGTTTGCGCGGACACCCCGCTGTGGTAGCGTCGGATGCGTCGTCTGCGCCCGTCTCCAGCAGCGACCATAGCTACCGAGCTAGACGCGCAGACAGGCAAGCGCGTAGGAGATAGATTACAGGACGGTGCTTGTACATGTACATGTGAGATGTACATGTACATGTCGTCGACGGTACAATGTCTGACACGCACGGTACAACGTCGCTTGCGGACGGGACAACGACCGCTGTAGACGGGACAACGTCCCCTTATGACGTCAGCAAAAATCTGACGGGACAACGTCGCGCGGGACAACGTCCGTACGGGACAACGTCGTATAACGGCGCCGTTGTCGGTTTGGCCCATATAGAAAAGCGACCGACCGCAGAGCAGTCCGGCAGAGGCGGCGATGACGCGCCTCGCTATCTTCGTCATTGTTTCCGCGCCCCTTCGCGGCGCGCCACTTCACTTCCCTTCACTTCCCTTCTCTAATAATACCCCAGCCTCTCCGTCGACGGTTTTACGTCGCGTCCGCCAGGCGGCGCTCGCGCGAGCGTCCAGCCGAAAGATTGAAAAGGCGCCCGCCTAGCGGAGTAGCATCATTTGTTTTAGCCGCGGCTCTTGCCGGCGCGCTGGAACGCGAAAAGGCGCATGCCGTCGGCATGATGATGATGACTCGACCTGCGACGAAGACGTCCGTCTAGGTATCTCTATCATCGACCATCGTCCAGCGGAGCCGCCGACCACGCGTCTCTCTCTCTCTCCCTCTCTCTCTCTCTCATTGAGGCGCCGACCATCCGTCCTCGGCCATATGATCTCGGAAGAAGAAGATGGGAGCCGCCAACCGTCCGTCCTCGGCCGTACGATCTCGGAAGAAGATGGAGGACGACGACGACTCGCGCCCGCCAGGTACGCATCCTTCCCCCTTACGAAAAAAAAATATGATTGTGGCTACCGTAACCGCCCATTGGAAAAGATGACTCATCGGATGACGTCATCGCACGTCACACCTACCGTAACCCTAGGCGCTTGAGAATCAGGCCAGGGAGACGATGACCATCAGTCACGCACGCACGCACGCACGCTTGCACGCACACACATAATTTAATTTAATTTAATTTAATTTAATGTAATTTAATTTTGGGGACTCTCCTCGGAGGGGACCGCTCTCAAACTCTTGGCTATGCGCGCGCTAAAAACAAAATGGCCGCCCAAAAAAACGAGATCGGAATTTTTGCTCTTGGGTGGGGGGCGGTATAATTTTCTGGTTTTGCAAAACCTACGAGATCGGAATTTTTTGCTCCCCCCGTGGGGGGCGGTATAATTTTCTGGTTTTGCAAGCGGAACGGGGGGTATACTACTGAGGGGCGCACTATTGGAGGGGGCTCTATAGTTTAACCTAAAAACTTTACATGGCAATGTTGTTGTCAAAAATTGCCGATTTCTGATGATTTTGATCACACTGTTCACTTTTCCATTTAATGGTTGATTTATCCTTAATAGTTGCTGAAACGTACAAAGTACGACCACGACAGTAAGCACAAATTGTAGCCTGCTGTATTCAGATTTTAGTGAGGAATTTCAAATATGCTTTTACTTTTTTCCGTTTTCCAAAACAATTATATGGAAATAATTTACCGTTTTTTTAATTGGAAAACCAAATCGATTTTCGTAATCAGCGCACAAAGTTGGTCTAGATAGCCGACTCTTATTGCAATCGATGCACAATGTCCACTCTTGCCTCTCAATGTTTTTTTTTACGAAAAGTGAGTCTTAAAATGCGTCACAAACACAAGTTTACGGAATGCCCACCTTTGTTGAATTGCTGGCTACACAAAAGTGCGCAAACGATCCAGCCAAACAAGGGTTGCACTGTCATCTTCACGTTTTTTTTTTCAAAAAAAAGCAAGAAGCTGGGTGAAAGAACAGTTCGAAAAAAGAACAGGCTGCTTTCGACAGCGAAAACAAGTTAGTTTATGTAGGTAACAGCGCGACAGGTGTGGCGCACTGATTGAATGCACACATGCCACACTGTTTTCCAAGCAGACGCATGAGCGACGGTGGTGGTTGATGGCGGCCGCCTGTCGACGTTTGTAGTGTCGGAGCGGAGGCGCGGACTTGCCCGAACGCCGAAAGGTGGTCTTCGTGTTGTGTGGTCAGTTGACACCTGACGGCAGCAGGTCACTGGTAAAAGCGGAAACGCTCAACCAGCTGGGCCAGGTGCCTCCCTTCGGGGAGTGTGTGAAAGTCCCAAACGGCTTTACGAAATTTCTTCCAAAGCCAACGACTTCCAACGCGAGAGCGTGCTGCATTTGCAGCTGCACTGTCTGAGGCGCACTCCCTTCTTGGCGTCCATGCTCACTCGAGGCGCATCCGCGTCGGCAAGATGGCCTAGTGGTAGAGAATTGGACTATGTTCTGCAAGGTCCTGGGTTCAATTCTCGAGGTATGCCCACTATTGAGGACTTCCCGTTCAGTAGATTTTTCTCTGGTCATGCTTGCCGTGGAACATACAGGGCGTTCTTCTTCTTGTGTCTGTGGCGGCCCTCGTGACCCTATGCATGTCTCAGACCAAATGACGTCATATGTTTGCTGGGACATGGTTGGAGCCGTCTGGACAGCAGGTTGGTCTCTTCTGGGAGCTGTATGTCCTCCTGGCGTCCCTTGAGCTGCCGGCCAGTTTAACCAATCCCGGCGGCAGTGAAAATTCCGGCCGTTAGGGGAGCCAGCCCCAGCCCCCCCCCCCCTGGGATCGGGCTGACTGGGTCTCATCTCTCACTAGCAGCGGTCGATTGTGATCAGAGAGAGGCCCCCGCGATCATAGAAGCGACCCACACCCAAACAAACAAACAAACAACAATGACGCATCCGATCATCGATGATAGGCGGCAGCATCTACGAGTACACTCTTGACGGCAAGATACTAAACGATTCGAATGCGTTTCGGATGCAGATGCGTTTGCCCCGCTTTGTCTCGGATAGTCTCGCTTCTCGTCTGAATACTGCACGCACGTATACCGACGTGGGATCAGATGACGCAGAGAAGAAAGAGGTTCGAGGAACCCACCGAAATGTGTTGGTTGCATCTGGTTGCATGGTTGCATCTTTTCAAAATGTGCTACCAGTGGTAGCGCATGGTTGCGATGTTCAAAATCCTAGTGGGACACCGTGGGACACAGCGGGATCACCGTATCCTCCGCAGAATAGCGGGTTTTTCTGTATTCAAATTCAACTGCATCGCATCAGAGTCGCGGAAACAAGCAAAACGATGAAGCGCAAGATCGAGATCGAAGTTTGGGGCATGGACGATGTGCGCGAGATCCTACAAGAAATGCGGAGCGGCACATCAGCGCAAACGGCTCGCTCAGCCGCTCAAGAAATTAGCGTGCGGCAGTCGCGTCACCAATTATTTTTGTAAAGATTTTCGACGAGAAAGACGGCTTGCTGCATCCGATTGCCTACGCAAGTCGCGGCCTGACTGAACGAGTCATTACAGTCGTCATTACGAGACTACGATACGAGTCCGGCACATTTTGAAAACTGCCAGCCGTAAACTCGTTTCTCGCAAGCTCTGTCACGCTGCAGACACTAGCGGATCCAAAGGGGGGGGGGGGGGAGCGTGCCCCCACCTGTCGTGGTGGGCAAAGGGGGGCCGCGGGGGCCGGCGCTGCGGGCAGAGACGGGGCAGGGGGCAGTCGTTGGGGGCAGAGAACGTCGCGGGGGCAGGCAAAGGGGACAGAAGGGGCCCAGACGAGAGGGAAGAGGGACGAATCGGGCTAATATTAGCCTATTTCCAAAAGATTTGCACACTCAAAACCGGAAAATGTTTGCCTGCGGCGCTGTAGTGTATGGACGACTGCGTTTGGACTAAGGTGACTCTATATTTTGGTTCAGCTCGCCCATCCAAAGTAGAGATGCACGTAAGGCACCGGCTATTTCCAAAATATGCAACCGATACAAGCACAACCGATACAAGGGATCACTGTAGCTTAGGCTTTAGCTTAGGCTTAGGCTTAGGCTTAGGCTTTTGCTTAGGCTTAGGCTTAGGCTTAGGCTTAGGCTTAGGAGGCGGGAACAATAATCCCTTGTATCGGTTGTGCTTGTATCGGTTGCATATTTTGGGAATTGCCCGCCGCGCCGCGCCGCGCCGCACTGTTTATCAAACGCCCCGCCCGACTACTTTTTCCCCTGCTCGCAAAAACGTTTCTCACAAGCTCTGTCACGCGCTGCAGAATGGACTTGGAGCGTCTTCCCCGAAGGGTTCAGCAAGAGGTGGTGGCCAACTTGTCGCTGCGAGAGATCGCGACGCTGCGACTGACCGCGGCGTTCTTCGCCTTTCACCTCTTTCCAACGCACACGCGCTGGCTCGTCGACGCCTGCGAAATGGCCGTCGAGCTGCTGGAGTACGACGACGATGTTGTGCAGCCGCTGGTCGGTTGGTTGGTTGGGTTGGGGCACGCGGGCTAACGCGCTGCGAATGACAGTCACACGGTCAATGGCTGCAGACAATTGAACTTGTGACCGCGAAGTGCGGCCGAAGTCGCTGCACTCTGTTCGTTGCGGAAGAAGAGCAGAGGTGTAACTGGCCATCGAAGCTGAGGGGGTGGGGGGGTGAATCTGGGATTTTTCAAAAGTCGCTGGGGGTGACCTGCACGGCCAAATTTGATACAATTTCTCTTTTTCCAGCCTCAATAATGACCGAGAAAATACTTCGTGAATGCTGAAAACACAGCGCCACAGGCAAAAATTTGTGATTTTTTGGCCGAAAACGCGCTCAAAAGACTCCAAAATGGTATGTAGGTGCGTAAAACACAGCGCCGCAGGCGAAATTTTTGACATTTGGACAATAAATTCTGCTCACAGGCCTGAAAAACACCTCGGGAAGTATGAAAAACACGATTCAGCCATGGGGGTAACCTGCAGTCAGTGCAGGATTGACTAAATCTGGGGGGGGGGTGGTCCTACTTTTCTTGCAAGATTGACCGAAGCTGGGGGGGGGGGGGTGAACCCTACCTACACCCTACCCAGTTACACCTATGAAGAAGAGTATTCTGTTGTCGAATTGGAGGTGTTCCTGCGGAACTGCCGTCGACAGTTTGCGACGAATCAGCTAGGAGCCATCGCGCACTTGAATAGCTTCAGACTCAAGGTTGGTCAATTGTTTTAACTAATGCTGCATCATGGTTGCTGCACTACACACAGTGTCTGTATTTCACAATTTCGCTTCCATTGACTTTAGTTCATTCACTACAACGACATAATAGCAAATCTGGTTGTCGACCTTTCGGAATTTCTGTGCGACGCCCTGAACAGGTTGCGTTTTTATTTTCGAATATATGTATGTAGATGGGCTTGCCAAGCAGAATCTAGACCCCCCCCAGCAGTAGGCAGTTGCATACCTGTAACCGGGTCTGGAAGAGGGGGGGGAGTACATGGCCGCATTCGGGGGGGGGGGGTGTGGAGCAAAAAGTGGGGGGGCTAGCCAGCCATTTTTTGAGTTATACTGGTACTTTTTGGTTACAAATGGGTATTAATAGGGTCTAAGCAGTGTTATTTAGCTGTTTCATGGTCATATAACACTGAAAAGCACTGAAATACACCAACATTTACTCACTTTTATCGTTTTAGACTGAGTGAAATCCCTTGGGAAAATTCTGGGGGGAGGGTTGGGGGGGGGGGGGGAGGAGTTGGAAAAATTCTGCGGGGCCCCCAAACCCCCCCCCCCCAGTTACAGGTATGGGCAGTTCCATTGGTGTAGATGGGTCGCTGTTCGAGGGTGGGAGTCGAGGGTAGAGCCATCCTGGGTGAAATGGCTGGGATAGGAAATTGCGGAGGGGGGGGGGGGGGGTCGAAATCATAAATGTAACAGGGGGTTGCCACTCACCCACTCGGAATTTTACCCCTACCCAGCCCCCCCCCCCCAACCCTGCCCCGTTTTTCCCAGAGTTTTTCAACTTGTCTACAACTATAGAAAGTAGTGCATTCTTCGTCTTTTTCTGTGTTTTTCACCCTAAAATAGCCAAATAACGCTATTTATAGCCTGTTTTAGCCCATTTTTTTTACCACAAAGTGCAAAGACGAAAATCCCAAAGGATTTTCGTCATGTGTAAAACGATAAAGGTGAGTAACTGTTGGTGTTTTTCAGTGCTTTTCAGTGTTATATGACCATAAAACAGCTAAATAACACTGTTTACACCCTTTTTACACCCATTTTAGACCAAAAAGTACCATTATAACTCAAACAATGGCCAGCTACCCCCCCCCCCCACTTTTTGGTCCGGAGACCCCCTCCCCCAAAATCGGCCAGCTACCCCCCCCCCCCCCACTCTGCCAGACCCAGTTACAGGTGTGCGCAGTCAGCCGTCGTAAGGGGGTTTCCATTTAGAGTGTAGTTGTAGCGGTGATTTCCACGAATTCCTAGGTGCAGGAGCGAACATTTGCTAATCGCTAGCAAATGTTCGCTAGCAAAGTTTTTCCCAGAGTTTTTCAACTTGTCTACAACTATAGAAAGTAGTGCATTCTTCGTCTTTTTCAGTGTTTTTCACCCTAAAATAGCCAAATAACGCTATTTATAGCCTGTTTTAGCCCATTTTTTTACCACAAAGTGCCGATTTAGACACTATTTAGGTACACTTTTTTACTTTCTGACACCCCCTCCCTCTGCTTACCCCCCCCCCCCCCACACACCCAAATCTCGCTTACCCCCCCCCCCACACACCCCAGAATGGTCTCCCGACCCCCCCCCCCCCCACTTCAAAAACCTGTGCGGTCGTCGAAATGGAAGATTTCCACCTACACCTTACCCAGTTACACCTATGCCTCAACACGCCCCTCAGCATGCTTTCCCACCCTCTCCCCAGGCCTAGAACCGGTTACATGTATGTTAGCGTGCATGTAAGTCAGCCATAACCAGCAGAGCGAGTGTTGTGGGGGGATCTGGGCGGAGGGCGTAATCGACCATTTTTAACTTATTCCGGTACTTTTTGGTCAAAGTGTGTCAAAATAGTGTTTAAAAACATAGTTGTCGTTGGCTGTTTTGTGGTCATATTACACAGAAAAGCACTGAAATACACCTTCAACTTCAATTACTCAGTTTTATCGCTTCAGACTGTGAAAATCCTTTGGAAAAACTTCGGGGTTGGGTGGGTGGGTGCTGGAAAAATGGAGGGTGGTAACCATACCTGTAACTGGGTCTGGCAGAGTGGGGGGGGGGTAGCTGGCCGATTTTGGGGGAGGGGGTCTCCGGAGCAAAAAGTGGGGGGGGGGGTAGCTGGCCATTGTTTGAGTTATAATGGTACTTTTTGGTCTAAAATGGGTATAAAAAGGGTGTAAACAGTGTTATTTAGCTGTTTTATGGTCATATAACACTGAAAAGCACTGAAAAACACCAACAGTTACTCACCTTTATCGTTTTACACATGACGAAAATCCTTTGGGAAAATTCTGGGGGGGGGGGGGTCGGGGGGGAGTTGGGGGCATACCTGTAACTGGGTCTGGCAGAGTGGGGGGGGGGGTAGCTGGCCGATTTTGGGGGAGGGGGTCTCCGGAGCAAAAAGTGGGGGGGGGTAGCTGGCCATTGTTTGAGTTATAATGGTACTTTTTGGTCTAAAATGGGTATAAAAAGGGTGTAAACAGTGTTATTTAGCTGTTTTATGGTCATATAACACTGAAAAGCACTGAAAAACACCAACAGTTACTCACCTTTATCGTTTTACACATGACGAAAATCCTTTGGGAAAATTCTGGGGGGGTGGGGGGTCGGGGGGGAGTTGGGGGGGGGGTAGTTGAAAAACTAGTGGGGGGCCCCCAAAGCCCCCCCAACCACCCCCCCAGTTACAGGTATGGTTGGGGGGTAGTCGAAAAACTAGTGGGGGGCCCCCAAAGCCCCCCCAACCACCCCCCCAGTTACAGGTATGGTGGTAACCCCCCCCCCCCCACAGGTACGAAGTCGGACCATATATGTTTTGCAGCCATAGCCTTCTACCAAGCGTATATGTAAAAGGGAACGTTCAGTGCTGGACTACGCCGTCTGGTGGTTGCGTCTAGCTGCACTGACTTGATCCCTGATGAGGTGCTCGCGCTGTTGCACAGAGGACTGCCGAGCGTCGAATGTCTGCAGCTCTGTCACGACTTTGATCCCAGCAGTCCGCCCGTGTCCGCTGACTCGAGCTGGCCTCGTCTCGTCCATCTCGGCTCCGATGAGCGTGGCCTCCACGAGCTCGTCGACTCCGACGAGATCGCCGGTCGTTTGGAGCGCCTCCGACTCGATTACTGGGATTACCAGCGCCACGGCCATGGTTGTCTCCCGGCGCTGACCTGTCTGAACCTACTCCGTCTCTGCGAGACGATTGGAGAGGGGCGGTCGCGCTGCCAGTTCCCCGTCAGCGTGATCCGGGCCGCGCCGAACCTGCGCCATCTACGAGTCCAACAGGTCAACATTAATACCACTGGACGCCGCAGCGGGGAGGTGATGCTCTCCTATCGCGACTTCATCGCTGCCGCAGAGCAGCTGCGAACCCTTGCCGTGGGCGCCATGATGTTCTACCATGAGTGTGCTGGCGTCGAGCACGCCGACTGGCCCGAGACACGAGGTCCACTGACGATGTTGAGGTCGCGTTGCCGCTTCCCCGTTACGCCCCAGGATGGAATCACTGGAGGCCATGTCCGACTCGTCGACGACGAAGCCGAACTGATATGGTCGCTGAGTGATGGCGCATGCTGTAGGTATGGCGGTACAATTCCAGTCTGTGAAATTCCAGGACTGTGAAAAAAGCTGCTGAATTGAGCTACAACCGCGCGATGTTGTGTGAGGTTGAGTTGGATACATAAAGGGTGTTTTTTTTATAAATTAACCGATTTGTTTCCTGAATAACTTTTTATTTCCGTATCAGGTTTCGGTGAAATTTGAAGCATGGACGCAGAACGCTTTGGGATTTTGACTAGAAGAGGAATTACCAAATCGGATGAGCATTCAACAAATTATGAGCTGCCAAAGTTGAAGTTCGAATTTGCGATTCAATGATCCACGCTCATCGCAGGCGCACAACAGTCAAGCACTTCCTTCTCATGCCATCTTCAACATTATTTGAAATAATTTATTTCTGGAAGTGTGTGAAAGTTCATGGGCTACACGATGACGTTAGCTGTTTTGAGCGGTATTTGGAACTTGCATCGTAACAGTAGCAGAATTCAAAAATCGCGCACTGCTAAAGCATTTCACCAAACCCTGTTGAATGAAAGTGAAAAATAAAAGTCGGATACAACTCCGAAAGCCGAACGTGAGCAAACAGTTTTGTTGCCGACGCACGACGACTTGAGGAATGCCTGCTGCACAAAGAGCAGCGATTGACTGAAGCGCCGTCGTCTGTTCAAGGCGCTGCCTCCAGCCCAGCATCGTCTGGAACACTTCTAGTGCATTTCAATTTCAGTTCAGTCTGCGGAATGAATGGAATTCTATGGTGCCACAGCGCTTGATTTAGTCAATCATTAGTGTCTGTCCAGCCGTGCGCACTCCATTCATCTGGTTCGCTTTGCTGCCATTGCCTGCGACCTAGTCCGGTTGCAGCGTCCTTATATTTCCCCATCATCAGAACGAGTACAACACTCTCGCCTAGTGCTACTCTCCTTCAAGCCACCTCAAGCCAACAGCCAAGATGACCTGATTGTGGCCTTCGCCACTCTGCTGCTCGTCGAGCAAATGGGAATTGGAGGCGAGTCTCCATCGTCCCCTTCACATGACAAAATCCTCTGATAGTGCCCTCCTGAAGACCCATTTACACGCCTCTGTCTGGCACCGGTCGACCCATTTAGGCCCGGTCTGGGCAGCCGGACGCACCGAACAAATGAACGGTAACGCTTGACGGCTGGTCAAAATCAGACTGGCTTGAAGTCGGCGGACCCCTGCAGGCAATCGATACCGTTTATTTGATAGGCGCGTCCGGCTGACTGGAACTGACCGAAAGGGGCCGACCGGTGCCAGATGGAGGCGTGTAAATGGGCCTTAATAGTACCCCCTTTCAATAGTGCCACAGAGGCAACAACGGGAAGGCACTTTAGCCTGTTTTTGTGCGCCTTTCTACTGTCTCTAAGGAGCACACTCTACCCCACTTGCAATATTAAACACAGTGGATTGACCTCAGTTCATGGTAAAGACGACTCTGCCAGCGTTATTTTGACTTTACTTTGCCTGTTTTGATGCACTTTTAGCGTTCGGAACTACATGTAACAATGAAGGCCAAAAATTTAGTGCTCCAATTGGAGCGTTTGCGGCATGCACGACCATAACTGTAGCCGGGTCTGGCAGAGTGGGGGGGGGGGGGGGCTAAATGGCCGAATTCTGGGGGCCCAAGAGCAAAAAGTCGGGGGCAGCTGACCATTTTTTTAACTTATACTGGTACTTTTTGTTCAAAAAGGGCATAAATGGGCTCTAAATAATGTTATGTAGCTGTTTTATGGTCATATAACACTAAAATGCACTGAAAAACACCAACATTTACTCACTTTTATCATTTTAGACACGACGAAAATCCTTTGGAAAAATTCTGGGGGGTCGGGGTGTTGGGTGCGTGTTGAAAAAAATAGTGGGGGCCCCAAAAGCCCCCCTCCCCCAGAGTTACAGGCATGCGCACGAGAAGCCGAACGAATATTCGATTGGCAGTCTCGGAATCTTGTAGAGGCGGACTGCGTGTTCTACCCGACGTGCCGGATTGCTGCCGACTGCTTCAGCGTCGGGGAGTTTATGATGCCCCGCGTATGCCGCGAGGGAAGCTGCTGCGACCACCCCTTTCTCTCCTATGTACAACCCGAGCGACTCTTCCTACACCGATTCCAGCGCACCCTCGGGTGACTTGCGCATTCCCACGCATCCCCTGCCGTTAGTTAGGCATAGAGGCGAAACGCTGAAAATAAATACTCCCAGTATCCTAATGTTAGGTAGGAGTACATATTATTATTTAAATAGCTACCATATTCATTCTAATTTCCCGGTAGGGTTGCAGTTCAGTAGTCACGTATGTATAACCTAAAGAAGTCTGGATAAAAGAAAAAATACAAAAATTGCTGCGCATACGAAGTTGCAAATTGGCACTGGGTGGGGCAGGCATTTGGTCTTGGTCTGGGTGGGAAGATACAACTAGAGTTTTAGATCGAAAGCAGAACGCCCCAAACAAGCCAACCACATCTCCAAGCAGTCCATCTACGCGGAAAGCCCCCAACAAGCCAACGGCACCTCCTAACAGTTCATCAACTGCCATGCCACCTACAACTGCTGCAGTGAGGGACACGCGTTAGTCTATCCATCAACAGCCCAATCACAATGGTGCCGCCACGCATCAGTCTATCCATCAACAGCCGAATCAGAATGGTGCCGCCACGCACCAGTCTATCCATCAACAGCCGAATCACAATGGTGCCGCCACGCATCAGTCTATCCATCAACAGCCGAATCACAATGGTGCCGCCACGCATAAGTCTATCCATCTACAGCCGAATCACAATGGTGCCGCCACGCATCAGTCTATCCATCAACAGCCGAATCACAATGGTGCCGCCACGCATCAGTCTATCCATCAACAGCCGAATCACAATGGTGCCGCCACGCATCAGTCTATCCATCAACAGCCGAATCACAATGGTGCCGCCACGCATCAGTCTATCCATCAACAGCCGAATCACAATGGTGCCGCCACGCATCAGTCTATCCATCAACAGCCGAATCACAATGGTGCCGCCACGCACCAGTCTATCCATCAACAGCCGAATCACAATGGTGCCGCCACGCATCAGTCTATCCATCAACAGCCGAATCACAATGGTGCCGCCACGCATCAGTCTATCCATCTACAGCCGAATCACAATGGTGCCGCCACGCATCAGTCTATCCATCAACAGCCGAATCACAATGGTGCCGCCACGCATCAGTCTATCCATCAACAGCCGAATCACCATGGTGCCGCCACGCATCAGTTTATCTATCAACAGCCGAATCACAATGGTGCCGCCACGCATCCGTCTATCCATCAACAGCCGAATCTCCTCCAAGATCACATCAACCGAGCAATTGCTATGGCCACTAGCGGATCCAGAAGGGGGGGAGAGGGGGGTCTCCCCCTCCTGTCAGCTCAGATTTGGGGGGGAGGGAGGGGGAGAGTTCAGGGGGAGAAGAAGGAAAAAAGGACGAGCACAGGGGCAAAGTGGGCAGATTTTTACGTTTTCCTTGGATTTTTGCACTCAAAAGCGTAAAATTTTTGCCTGCGGCGCTGTGGTTATATTGCAACTCACTATTGTGCGTTGAAAATAGTTCAAACAAAGCAAACGGCGATGCCAGGGCCAAAACTTGACTTTTCGAATAAACTCCGATGAAAAAAATTTGACCTTCTCCCCCCTCTGTCGCAAAATCCTGGATCCGCCAGTGGCTATGGCGCTTGAGAAAATGGCTCTGACAGCCGCCAATCACAATGGTGCCGCCAAAGGCTTCGACGAGCCCGGCTCTGGTGTGGATGGCGTCCCCAACTTCAGTTCCGAGGGTGAAGATCTCTTCGGCAGCCAGTGATGCGCGTGTCAACGTCACGCTAGTTCATGTCCACACACAACATCCGCTAGTAGGCATTCACTAACAGATCTAGGTACTTGTGAGCATACCTGTAACCGGGAATTGGACCTGGGGGGAGGGTTTGGGCACTTTCTGGGGGGGGGGGGGGTGATGGGGGGGTCAAAATCTGGAGGAGGGGGGTCTGGGAAGGAAAAAAATAGGCACTTTTGTTTGATTTTTGTTCAAAAATACACTGTTAAAGCGCTAAAATAGGTACTTTTTAGTCAAAATACACTGTAAATAACACAATATAGGCACACTTTGGTCGATTTTTGCTCAAAAGCAGTCTACAAAACACATTACAATGTACAGTTTCAAATTTCTGGGGGGGGGGGGGGGTTGGGGGGGGGGGTGTGGGTAGGGTCAAAACCAGCAAGTGGGGGGGGGACCCCTCCCAAACCCCACCCCAGTTACAGGTATGTATGCTTGCGAGCCTCCTGTGTTGGACATGTCCCATTCTTCACCTTGCCTTCCTAAAGCCACTTAAATTAAATACTCTTTAGACAAATTGCTGTAATATTTTCCTTTGCTTTTCCTTTCCCTCGCGATCAACTCGTTTTTGTCCAGATATAAAACGTCTCTGGTGATAAAGGAGAATGAAAATTTCACCATTTGCAACGAATGGATTAGATTGGGAAGAAACACGCTGACACGTTCCGACTTGCTCGAACGAATTTGAGCGGGGCTCCGACTACGGTTCTGTTTGGACCTAGAGAGTCTGCGCAGCGTACCGTGCGATCCATACAATACTGTACGTGCGATCCATCCGGTACAATCCACAACGAGGTGGTGGTGCCCAACTGCAAGTAGGACGTGAAGGCCGCCCTCATGCAGACGCGCGAGCTGCGCGCCCTCATGCACTGCAGACGCTGCGCCTACGCGGCCTCGGTGCACCGCCACTGCACGGGCGGCCAGCTTATACCTGTAACTGGGGGGTTGGGGCCCCCACTATTTTTCCAATACCCACCCAACTCCACCCCGACCCCCCCCCCCCAGAATTTTCCCAAGGGATTTTCACTCGGTCTAAAACGATAAAAGTGAGTAAATGTTGGTGTTTTCAGTGGTTTTCAGTGTTATATGACCACAAAACAGCTAAATAACACTGTTCAGACCCTATTTATACCCATTTTTGACCAAAAAGTACAAGTGTATAACTCAACCCCCACCCCACTTTTTGCTCCAGACACCTCCCCCCAGAATTCCGCCATTACCCCCCACCCCCCACTCTTCCAGACCCGGTTACAGGTATGGGCCAGCTACTGACAGCTGACACAGGCCGCTCGCGCGATGACGAGAGCACGCTGCGCTGCCTGCGCCTCAACGGGCGGCCCCATACCTGCAACAGACCCTATACACCGCCACGGCATCGCCCCTCTACAGGCACTGTAGGAGGAAGACGGGGGGCAGAGGAAGACACTGAACACTTTCTACTACAGTGTGGGGCCACCCGAATGTCCCGGTCTTTGAATGGCTGTATCTCGCTTTATACAAAAGCTATCGTGACGCAATTCTGAGCAACTTAGTTTTTACCAAAGTTTGGGCTCGTTTCGTTGCAAGATGTTTGAATGGCGCTGTTTTAAACTGAGTACTCACTGAGTTTGAAACTGAATACTCAGTAAAAATACAGTAAAGCCAATGCACTATTTGATGATTTTGACGCCGTGATTTGGCATAAGGATGGCGCCCCGTCTCACTACGATAAAATGGGTTTTGGGTATTCTAAATGAGAACTTTGAATGGCGCTAGATCGGCAGAAGGGGCGCTATTACTGATCCCAGATCTTTTCCTTACGGGGCATTATCAAAGACGTGGCGTATTCGCACAAGAGTCAGAATCTGACCAACTGAAAGAATGCGTTGTTTTGGCCTTTAAAATTCAATTGTGACAGAAAATTTGTCGATCCATGATTGAAAGATGTCAGAAAATACATTTCCTAAGATGGCGGCCACTTTGAAAATCCGTGATTTTACTGCTGTGCGAATAAAATTCTCATAGCAAAACTAGACGATCTCAAACTTGGGTGAAATCTAAGTTACACCAGTGCTTACTGGTGTTCTAAATTGCATCACAATTGCTTTTGTATAGAACGAGATCCAGCCATTCAAAGACTGGGACATTTGGGTGGCCCACCCTGTGCAAGGGCAGCCGGCCCAGTAGGTGCGGGTTCAGCTCCCCGCACATGCGCTTCCGCCGCGCAGCCGGTGGTCGGTGGCAAGAGCTGCGAGTCGGCGCCGCAACAGGGACACACGACGAACACAGAGTAGAGGCCGATAGAAATTATGCACCAAAAGAGCACTTTTGGTCACGACAGTCTCGAAGGCGCTATTTTTGTGTTTCGCCGTCAAATCACTGAAGAGGACGCAAGCAACTCACTTTCCCTATTCTAGACTGGTTGCAGCTAGGATGGAGGAAGGATGGAGGACGAACGCGACGCGGACGACGCGTTGAACGAGCTCGACGTCGCCCGTCTCGGCGGCCGCACCGTCCTCTCAATTTGCATATTCAATGCGTTGCATCTTGTGATTACAGTATCGCATTGGAAAACGGATGTGATAATCGTGGTCAGCATGGTCGATAACATGCATGTCCCAAGCAGATTTGACACTGAAATCACAAATTCGGTCAAACACGTATGCGCAATTTGCATATCTCACGGATTACGGTACCTATCGCAAATCCGGCATAGCATATTGAAGATAGAAGATACGTCGAGCCATTACTTGCCATTAACCTTTCAACCAAACCCACTTTGAAGAGCCATGGTACAGTGGTACACTGTACATATTGTACAGGACGAACGAGTGAGTGCGTCCAACCTGTGCACCTTTCGTGTCGTCGGAGAGTATTTTCGCACACTTCAGTTCCAAGCGTGTCCGCGGCAGACTCAAAGTGAAGGACACAAAGCGTTCGCCGATGCGAAAAGAGTGAAAGTGAAACCGATGGAAATCACAGAATCGTCGTTGTGCTGGAGCTGCGCTGGACGAGCAACGCAGTCGCTCATTGAGAGGGCTGCGCAGATCTGTTAGGGTTGACGATGCATTGACGCAGCATTTTCCCCGGAACGTTGAGGCATTGCTTGTCGCCTGGAGGCAGGCGGACAGCTTCTATGTACATTGTAGGTAGCTGGTCACGCGCATTGCACCACACGCACCTCCGCAGTAGCACAAGCCGCTGGTGCAGTCATCGCCCCAAGCGCATTCCTGCGGCTCGAAGGCGCGCCCGGAGGGCGAGAATGACAGCGACGTGTCGAACGCAGTCGTCGCAAGCAGCATCGCCACCGTTGTCAGCCAGAGCTCCTGTGATCGTCGCGACGAGCCAATTTTTCCGCCGCTCCCGCTGCGAGTTCCGAGTTGGGCGGCAGCTGCAACTCACCATGACCTGCAGTCTTCTCGTCGATTCTCGTCCAACTGTGGAGCTCCGCCTCGCTCTAGATCTTTCTAACCTTCTCTGGGTCGGCGGTGTAACGGGCGCATTGAAGTACTCTCAATTGCAGGACCGAATTAGACGTCCATATGAGCCTATTCTTTCGGTATCCCGCATGTATCGGCGAGTGCTGGCGTTGCTACTAGTGCTGCCTCGACTCCGCCAGCGCAGTGCAGCTCACTGCACGCGTATGCTAGTGTACACCTATCTGCATACAGACAATGAGTTGCACAAATTGTATGTGTACGCGCACACCGGTAGGCTGGTGATTCCACTCCGATATCTCAGTCGGGGGTTCCGACCGACAAAAACAAACATTGGAAATCGATCGACTCAGCCAGCGATACCGACATCTAAATCTGTTCCGCGAGCGACGGTGTGTATTGCGCAAGTTGCGCCGTCAACGCCGGGAGAGGAACGGAAAAAAAGAACTGATAGAACCACGTCGTAGCGTAGGCCAGAATCGGAAATACTTAGCAGAGTGAAGCGAAGAAGAGGCTAAGGCCAAGCACGCGCACGCACGCACGCACGCATGCACGCACGCACGCACGTACGCACTCACGCACGCACGCACGCACGCCCGCCCGCCCGCATGCACGCACGCACGCACGCACGCACGCACGTGCATTTTACCGTATATACCGCATGGGTGACAAAGCCATACAGCTTTATACGAAAAAAAGACGATCGTATTCAAAATCCTCCTTTCACAAAATTTAAAATTCAAGAGTGGATCCAGAAGCCAAATGTCAAAAGCCAAAATTCAGAATACGGATTATTTTGGCGAGTCTTTTACATATCCTATGACTGTACTGCCCGTACGGATTGCAACTCTTGTCTTTTGCTTTTCCTTTCTCGTTCCACCGTCCACACATTCACAACTCCTCCACCACCAGCGGCACTCCACCAGCAGCACGTCAAATCCCTTTCTCATTTTGTCATTAATTTTATTGTAGTTTTTTTTTTTTGTTAGTGTCTTGAACATTGATGAAGGCCTTCATCAGCCACTGATAAAGGCGTGTAGTGTGGATTTCAACGCCACGAAGCACTCGCAACCGACGGAAATGTGAACGGAGGCTGATTCGTACTCGCCTGTGGCGTGGTTTTTCCTCAGCACTGCGAGACCCCGATGGCGGGGCCTACAGTGGCCCCAGCCTAAAATCGACAGGTTGACAGGTTTAAGTGTGCGTGCGTGCGTGTGTGCCGGTGCGTGCGTGCGTGCGTCCGTTCGTGCGTGCGTGCGTGCGTGCGTGCGTGCGTGCGTGCGTGCGTGCGTGCGTGAGTAAGTGCGTCCGTGCGTGCGTGCGTGCGTGCGTGCGTGAGTGCGTGCGGGCGTGCGTGCGTGCGTGCGTGCGTGCGTGCGTGCGTGCTTGAGTGCCTGCGTGCGTGCGTGCGTGCGTGCGTGCGTGCGTGCGTGCGTGCGTGCGTGCGTGCGTGCGTGCGTGCGTGCGTGCGTGCGTGCGTGCGTGCGTGCGTGCGTGCGTGCGTGCGTGCGTGCGTGCGTGCGTGCGTGCGTGCGTGCGTGCGTGCGTGCGAGTCTAGCGCTGCTTTCTTACCCGACAAGCACTGTTGATTCTCCTTCGATCCGTCAGTCTGACAAGTGATTTCGTTCACGTATCTTGGAAAGTAGCCGGCCGGCAGGGTGCGCCACGTCGAGCAGAGGTTGCACAGCCCCGCGAAGCCGTCGCCTTCGGAAACAATGTCGCCGCGACGGTAGCGACACGAGAGCGAGGTGCGGGAGCCCAATTCTGCCAACAGTTGAATACGCCGCTATTGATTGCCACTGCTACTAATGACTACTGTCTTACCGCAAATACTCAAGGATCACTCGCCCACCCACCCCTTTTAGTGCACCCTCCAGATGTGCCCCAGGTAAGGAGAAGTTGAAACTATTTGTCCCGGAAAACTATTAGAGAATGTATACGGTAATCACCACGCCAACCCTAGAGGCGTTACTGGCGTTGCATATTCTCTGTACCGATGCATCGTACTACAGTCTCTGCCACTTCATGAATGTTGAGGGATACGGGTAGAATGAGTTGGAATATGGACTCTTTGCGGCTACTGTTTCAGCGCTACTCGATTGCGTTGCACATCTCGATCGACATATCGATCGACATCTCGATTGCATATCTTGACACGCTACTCGATCGAAACAGCATCTTCGCTGCTCAGTCCTATATTCCCGATTTCCTGAGGAGGACACAGACCTTGAGTCTCTCCGGACTGTTTCTTTGATCGCTGTGTACTCGTCATGGCTTTCGCGGGCTTTGTGCCGTTCGGCGGCTGCATCTGTTTCACGATCACGGCTAGGATAAATACCGGTAACGAAAGTCACAAAATACTAGATACAATGAAAGCTACAATGTATGATAAGCGCCACATGATTGATATGCGCTCCCTCTTCGATACACGCCCCTTTTCGGTACACATCCCTCTCAGAGGCTGTCCCAAATCGTGCGTGCACCCCCCCCCCCCCCCCCCCTCTTACGGCACGCTCCATGGCGCACTCCAAGATTTACCGCAGCAGTTCGCATCGTACCATTGCGGCGTCCGACATCGAAGTGAGCTTCATCAATGGACCGATGCTTTCATCGATGAAATCAAGAACATTCGTGTCGGCTTCCACAACCGACTCCGTCAGATAGCTCTTGTCGTAAATGCAGGCAGCGCCATCTGGTAAACCTGTGAGCCTGGCGAACACTGCAACTGCGACGCACGCGCACGCGCGCACGCGGTTCAGTGCTAGCGCCATTGCAGGGAATGCAATGCACACGTTGCATCTCAACTTATACCGAAGGCGAATGCATAGGCTCTCCTACTAAGCCACTTTGTGACACTCCACCAGGAATAAATATTGCGAGCGTGGACTGGATTGGAGCATGCCACTCAGTTGGAATAATCAATTTTCATCGTTGGCATCTTTTTCAACGTTTTCCATTTTCATCGTCTTCATCATGAACCGATTGCCTTCTGTTCGTCGGTTGCGTTGCAATTCGCATTGCACACGGATACACTAATGAATGGTACAATAATTGTGATGACTGCCGAAGCATGGCAATGCCCAATTCCTGCTTTACAATTACCATTACTGTGGTTGAAAACGAAAGACAGCTTGGTGCTTGGAAGCACCAACGCCACCGACAGCAGCACCAGCACCACCACCAGTTTGGTCGACGAGCTGGGTTCCTGGTGGCGGTTCGACGACAGCACCGTCGTGCAGCTCGGCGCCGACGCCAACTGGGCCCCCGTCGACAGTCAGGAGCAGTCCGAGCAGGACACCTATCTGCTGTTCTACGACCGGCAGACGTGAAGGTCGTGAAAGTCATCCCGCGCTGTACTGGTTAAGCTCGCTCGCTCATCCTTTAATGCTAATCTCAGCGTAATTTATTGCTCATCCAGTGGTAATCTCATTTGAAGTGTTGACTCTTTCCGGTTGATTCGTTGTTCTCGTCGACAGGCATTTATTCGTGCATAAAGGTGTATCGTGTCGGGTGTGCTCACTGTGCTGTGAGGCACAGCAAAATGCACCACACAGCAATCTTGAATGCCATGACTAACGCTGTAAATCGTACTCATGTTTGAATTGGGCAGTACTGTACTTGCAGTTAAGCACCGTTTATTTCCAATTGTGGACCGTTAACGCACCTTCAAATCTGCCGGGAAAACCCGGTTCAGGGGAACCGCCAGGGGAACGCCTCATTTTGGTGCGCACTTTTTAACTGGCTCCCCCGTGTATACATACAGGGATTAGCGCATTTGTTGTTTCTTTTTTTCCGGGCCGTTTTACCGCACTACTGTGAGCATGGCGGTCGTTTTGAAAGGGTTTCGGGAGTGTTTTATAAACGATTTTGAAACGGCGCAGTCGTTTTTGATTTCCAAGAAAGGAGGGGCGCCGAAGAAGTGGAATTCGTGCCCACTGCCCCCCACCGTCTGCCGTCTGGCCAAAACAAAGCGTCTTTCTTCATCGACTGTGGCGCGCTCAAGGATGACAAATACCTTTTTGTGGATTCCTATGGAAAGTGGGGCCAGAATTGCCCCTGCACTCGACGAGTCTTTGATCAAGGCTTGGCGTATGTTTGTTTTTTTTTTAATGAGATTCAACTTGGCATTGCAAATATAACGTTTGGTCGATGGGCAGAAAGCGGAAGGCGCATGACGAGTGGGTCTTCTGCGTTAGAGGGTACGTCCACCCCGCTGTTGTCGATGGGCAGTTTCTGAAATGTATATTTATTCTGGAGAAGCGTTCGAGCGGCACGCTAAAGCGCTTGCGCGCCCTTCTTTCCTATTGGTATTTTTTCTTGTAAAGCCACACCCGCACACACACACACACACCCACCCACGCACGCAAGCACGAAGTACTCCCTGTGTGTGGGCCTGTACGCAACCGTTTCGTGTGAATTTGTTGAACGTATTTGTTGGTAGCTACGACAGCGACGTGCCGTTGGAAGACCTGCTCCCTGTGCCGTATGGAACGTCCGTGGAGCCCTTCTACCACACTCGACCGAGCGTCTTGTCCGAGATGCGCGAGAGGGCGAGAGGGCGCAGTGTGCCCTGAAAAGTCGTTTTGGTGCGGGTTTTCTCTGTATGTATACACGGGGGAGCCAGTTGAATAGTGCGCACCAAAATGAGGCGTTCCCTGGCCGTTCCCCTGGCGGTTCCCCTGAACCGGGTTTTCCCAATCTGCCCCTCATGGGCCCCTCTTGCCGGGAAAAATCTTCCCATATGCACCATATGCACCATATGCACGGGGCCTTCGTTATTGCGGTGCGACATTTTTTCCCTTGTCGCTCCGTTGAAGCCTTATAGTTACGATATTGAATTTTTGTTTATATTAAGTTTTTGCTTAGGTTTTGGTTAGGCCTAGGATGAGCTTAAGCTTAGGCTTTTGCTTAGGCTTTCGCTTAGGCTCTCGCTTAGGCTTTCGCTTAGGCTTTCGCTTATGCTTTCCCTTCCCTTAGGCTTAGGCTTCGCTTAGGCTTAGAAGTACACGCGCACATGCATGCACTCGCGCGCACGCACAGGCAGTGTACGCGCGCACGCACAGGCAGTGCACGCGCGCACGCACAGGCAGTGCACGCGCGCGCACGCACAGGCAGTGCACGCGCGCACGCACGGGCAGTGCACGCGCGCACGCACAGGCACACGTGCACATGCACGCACACGCGCGCACGCACAGGCAGTGCACGCGCCCACGCATGCACGTACATGTACACGCGCACGCGCACATGCACGTACACGCGCACGAGCCCATGCACGTGCACGGACGGACAGATAAAAGTGCGCTAATAGCGTTTTGAGCTCCCCCACCTCCCCACTTCCCCGAAACCTAAGCCTAAGCCTAAGCAAACGCCTAAGCCAAAGCAAAAGCAAAAGCCTAAGCCTAAGCAAAGACTAAAACAAAAGCCTAAGCCTAAGCCTAAGCTTAAGCCTAAAACTAAGGCTAAAGGTTGGGGAGGTGGGGAGGTGGTGAGCTCAAAACGCAGTGTGCCTAAAAGTGGCGGTTGCCTTCGGTCACCCGATAACCCCCCCCCCCCCCGGTTTAGAGATATGCGAGACGGAGAGACAAGACAAGAGAGAAAAATGTCGCACCGAAATAACGAAGGCCCCGTGCATATGGTGCATATGGTGCATATGGGAAGTTTTTTCCCCTCTTGCCCCGCCCGAGGCGTTTGATAAAAAGCGCGGCGCGGCGCGGCGCGGCGCGGCGCGGCGCCGCGCTGTTTATACAAAACGCCGCGCTTTTATAAAGTGTCAAAAGACGCCAAAAGCGTCGCAAAATACTATAACGTTCAATTGAAAGTGACAATTCTTGACGTTCCAATGCGAGACATGCGCCTGAGTGTCCAAGAGCGCAAATCCTCGTCCATCACCAAATGGATCACTTGGCGGCGTACGATGGTTGCACCGCAAGTGGTGACGCCGCTGGTTCTGGCGACCGGTATGGAGGGCGGGCACGCTGCGGCACGCTGCCGTCGAAGCTGCAGGCTGCAGGTGCTGGCTGAGACTGCTGCAGCTGCAGCGGACGCCGTTGCAAACGCGAAGGAGGTGACGGCCGATGAACAGAGGCGAGGAGGCGACGGCACTGCACCGGCCGATGCTGCAGTACACCCATCCGCGATCTCGAGAACGGTACAAGCAAGCAACTGGTTATGGTGCAGGCTGACGACGGCAATCGAGTTGAACGCGCGCCCTGCAGTCACCGCCGAGGCCACTCCAGTCGACGACTGACGCGCGTAGACGGATCTGTCGACGGTCGACGCCGACTTCGAGGCCACTGGGTGAGCTGCTCAGCTTGAGGACCAATACGATGCAGTGATTAATCAACTGGCATAGGAATGGCGTTTCTGTAGTGTGTGCCGCATTCGCCGTTCGCCACGCGCTGGTTTCTATGCAAGTGCTGTTTGTTTCTGTGTAGGCGGTCTGCGCAGTATTGGTCAAGCTTCTGGTGGGGTTAGTGTCACACAGTTTTACACAGGTTACCCAGGTCCAGTACACAGCTGCACTCACGCCGCGTCGACGGCGTCGGCGCCCTTGGTCGCCGACTCGCGAGAACGTGGGCCGGCAGCGCTTGCATCGAGTAGGTCGACACTCGATAGGCGACCGGAGGCCGCATTGGCGACCGACGCCGCCAACTCGCCAACGCCGACGTTCACTTCGCTCTCAAACGTTTCGCGCGAGCATTGTGACGCTCGACGTCTAACCGAACTATGGATTGCGCAGGGGCGAAAGGCGCGTGACGAGAACCGTCGTTGGCACCTACCTAATTCGAATTCGCATAGGTTATGACCGTGGTAGGACTTACGAGTTGCTCCCCAACGGTTGGCGAGACGCACAATGTCCCATTGTACGGGTGGTGGCCGATGATGCATTTTGAATCGATTGTCGTACAGCAGATGTCGCTCCTCCAGACACTTCGCCTCATCAACGACATTTTGCAAGAATAAGGGATTTTAAAAATATGACGTTACAGTACTTCGGGTCGCTGCTTGCCTCTTTCGGTATTGTATAAACAGCGCGGCGCCGCGCCGCGCCGCGCCGCACTGTTTATCAAACGCCCCGCCCGACTACTTTTTCCGGCCTAGGACAAAACACGCGCTCCGCGCTCGTGCGCTCGTGCGCTCTTGCGCTCTGAACAACCACACCAAAATATTTCTTCACTAAATTAGGCTTTTTCGAGGCTTAGGCCAGATATGCGAGGCTCAGTTCAGATTTTCTAGGCTTAGGCCACACATGCAAGGCTTAGGCCAGATATGCTGAGGCTTAGACCAGATATGCTATGGCTTAGGCCAGATATGCTGAGGCTTAGGCCAGATATGCTATGGCTTAGGCCAGATTTTCGAGGCTTAGGCCAGTTTTTCGAGGCTTAGGCCACATTTGCTGAGGCTTAGGTGCCCAAGGGCCATCCAGGCCCCCAGCTTGGGACGTGAAAAATGAGAAACCATATGGCGAACATTGTTACTCCAAATCAAAGTATTCCAGTTTCTGGTTTGAAGCTGCAATAGCTCAGTGGATAGAGCACCAAATTGCAAAACCGAAGGTCCTGGGTTCGATCCTCGCTGGCAGTGGAGTGCGTGAGCGCGGAGCGCACGAGCGCGGAGCGCGGAGCGCGGAGCGTGTGTTTTGTCCTACGCCCTTTTTCCCCTGCTCGCAAAAACGTTTCTCACAAGCTCTGTCACGCGCTGCAGAATGGACTTGGAGCGTCTTCCCCGAAGGGTTCAGCAAGAGGTGGTGGCCAACTTGTCGCTGCGAGAGATCGCGACGCTGCGACTGACCGCGGCGTTCTTCGCCTTTCACCTCTTTCCAACGCACACGCGCTGGCTCGTCGACGCCTGCGAAATGGCCGTCGAGCTGCTGGAGTACGACGACGATGTTGTGCAGCCGCTGGTCGGTTGGTTGGTTGGGTTGGGGCACGCGGGCTAACGCGCTGCGAATGACAGTCACACGGTCAATGGCTGCAGACAATTGAACTTGTGACCGCGAAGTGCGGCCGAAGTCGCTGCACTCTGTTCGTTGCGGAAGAAGAGCAGAGGTGTAACTGGCCATCGAAGCTGAGGGGTGGGGGGGGGTGAATCTGGGATTTTTCAAAAGTCGCTGGGGGTGACCTGCACGGCCAAATTTGATACAATTTCTCTTTTTCCAGCCTCAATAATGACCTAGAAAATACTTCGTGAATGCTGAAAACACAGCGCCACAGGCAAAAATTTGTGATTTTTTGGCCGAAAACGCGCTCAAAAGACTCCAAAATGGTATGTAGGTGCGTAAAACACAGCGCCGCAGGCGAAATTTTTGACATTTGGACAATAAATTCTGCTCACAGGCCTGAAAAACACCTCGGGAAGTATGAAAAACACGATTCAGCCATGGGGGTAACCTGCAGTCAGTGCAGGATTGACTAAATCTGGGGGGGGGTGGTCCTACTTTTCGTGCAAGATTGACCGAAGCTGGGGGGGGGTGAACCCTACCTACACCCTACCCAGTTACACCTATGAAGAAGAGTATTCTGTTGTCGAATTGGAGGTGTTCCTGCGGAACTGCCGTCGACAGTTTGCGACGAATCAGCTAGGAGCCATCGCGCACTTGAATAGCTTCAGACTCAAGGTTGGTCAATTGTTTTAACTAATGCTGCATCATGGTTGCTGCCAGGGTTGCAAAATTAAAAAAAAAAAAACTTTTTTTTTTAAAAAAAAAAAAAGTTGGATTTTTTTTTTTAAATTAAAAAAAAAAAAATTTCTCTGTTTTTGGGTAAAATTTAGCTTTTGAGTGGCAAAAAGGCGTTTAAATGGTGTTTAGATGGTACAATTAGGTGTTATTCATGCATAAACTTGCTTATTAGCACCAAAACTAAGCTCTTTTTGGGGTTCCCAACTGGTTCCCAACATAGTGCGATACCGTACACGACCATTTAGAGGCAGCGGCTTTGTCACCATTTGACTAGAACGATGCTAAATATGCTTCTAAAGGCTTTAGGGAAGCACTAGTACTTGTGTTTGACACTCTAATAGGCTAAAAGTATCTTATAGTACAGGTATTTGGCACCAATGATGGCTCCTAAGTCAATTTAAAAAAAAAAACTTGAAATTTTTTTTTTTTATGCAACCCTGGTTGCTGCACTACACACAGTGTCTGTATTTCACAATTTCGCTTCCATTGACTTTAGTTCATTCACTACAACGACATAATAGCAAATCTGGTTGTCGACCTTTCGGAATTTCTGTGCGACGCCCTGAACAGGTTGCGTTTTTATTTTCGAATATATGTATGTAGATGGGCTTGCCAAGCAGAATCTAGACCCCCCCCAGCAGTAGGCAGTTGCATACCTGTAACCGGGTCTGGAAGAGTGGGGGGAGTAAATGGCCGAATTCTGGGGGGGGGGTGTGGAGCAAAAAGTGGGGGGGGCTAGCCAGCCATTTTTTGAGTTATACTGGTACTTTTTGGTTACAAATGGGTATTAATAGGGTCTAAGCAGTGTTATTTAGCTGTTTCATGGTCATATAACACTGAAAAGCACTGAAATACACCAACATTTACTCACTTTTATCGTTTTAGACTGAGTGAAATCCCTTGGGAAAATTCTGGGGGGGAGGGTTGGGGGGGGGGGAGGAGTTGGAAAAATTCTGCGGGGCCCCCAAACCCCCCCCCCCAGTTACAGGTATGGGCAGTTCCATTGGTGTAGATGGGTCGCTGTTCGAGGGTGGGAGTCGAGGGTAGAGCCATCCTGGGTGAAATGGCTGGGATAGGAAATTGCGGAGGGGGGGGGGGGGGTCGAAATCATACATGTAACTGGGGGTTGCCACTCACCCACTCGGAATTTTACCCCTACCCAGCCCCCCCCCCCAACCCTGCCCCGTTTTTCCCAGAGTTTTTCAACTTGTAGTTGTAGCGGTGTTGTACAACTTAGAGTGTAGTTGTAGCGGTGATTTCCACGAATTCCTAGGTGCAGGAGCGAACATTTGCTAATCGCTAGCAAATGTTCGCTAGCAAAGTTTTTCCCAGAGTTTTTCAACTTGTCTACAACTATAGAAAGTAGTGCATTCTTCGTCTTTTTCAGTGTTTTTCACCCTAAAATAGCCAAATAACGCTATTTATAGCCTGTTTTAGCCCATTTTTTACCACAAAGTGCCGATTTAGACACTATTTTGGTACACTTTTTTACTTTCTGACACCCCCTCCCTCTGCTTACCCCCCCCCCACACACCCAAATCTGCTTTCCCCCCCCCCCCACACACCCCAGAATGGTCTCCGACCCCCCCCCCCACTTCAAAAAACTGGTTACATGTGCGGTCGTCGAAATGGAAGATTTCCACCTACACCTTACCCAGTTACACCTATGCCTCAACACGCCCCTCAGCATGCTTTCACACCCTCTCCCCAGGCCTAGAACCGGTTACATGTATGTTAGCGTGCATGTAAGTCAGCCATAACCAGCAGAGCGAGTGTTGTGGGGGGATCTGGGCGGAGGGCGTAATCGACCATTTTTAACTTATTCCGGTACTTTTTGGTCAAAGTGTGTCAAAATAGTGTTTAAAAACATAGTTGTCGTTGGCTGTTTTGTGGTCATATTACACAGAAAAGCACTGAAAATACACCTTCAACTTCAATTACTCAGTTTTATCGCTTCAGACTGTGAAAATCCTTTGGAAAAACTTCGGGGTTGGGTGGGTGGGTGCTGGAAAAATGGAGGGTGGTAACCATACCTGTAACTGGGTCTGGCAGAGTGGGGGGGGGGGTAGCTGGCCGATTTTGGGGGAGGGGGTCTCCGGAGCAAAAAGTGGGGGGGGGGGGGGTAGCTGGCCATTGTTTGAGTTATAATGGTACTTTTTGGTCTAAAATGGGTATAAAAAGGGTGTAAACAGTGTTATTTAGCTGTTTTATGGTCATATAACACTGAAAAGCACTGAAAAACACCAACAGTTACTCACCTTTATCGTTTTACACATGACGAAAATCCTTTGGGAAAATTCTGGGGGGGGGGGGTCGGCGGGGAGTTGGGGGCATACCTGTAACTGGGTCTGGCAGAGTGGGGGGGGGGGGTAGCTGGCCGATTTTGTGGGTGGGGGTCTCCGGAGCAAAAAGTGGGGGGGGGTAGCTGGCCATTGTTTGAGTTATAATGGTACTTTTTGGTCTAAAATGGGTATAAAAAGGGTGTAAACAGTGTTATTTAGCTGTTTTATGGTCATATAACACTGAAAAGCACTGAAAAACACCAACAGTTACTCACCTTTATCGTTTTACACATGACGAAAATCCTTTGGGAAAATTCTGGGGGGGTGGGGGGTCGGGGGGGAGTTGGGGGGTAGTTGAAAAACTAGTGGGGGGCCCCCAAAGCCCCCCCAACCACCCCCCCAGTTACAGGTATGGTTGGGGGGTAGTTGAAAAACTAGTGGGGGCCCCCAAAGCCCCCCCCACCACCCCCCCAGTTACAGGTATGGTGGTAACCCCCCCCCACAGGTACGAAGTCGGACCATATATGTTTTGCAGCCATAGCCTTCTACCAAGCGTATATGTAAAAGGGAACGTTCAGTGCTGGACTACGCCGTCTGGTGGTTGCGTCTAGCTGCACTGACTTGATCCCTGATGAGGTGCTCGCGCTGTTGCACAGAGGACTGCCGAGCGTCGAATGTCTGCAGCTCTGTCACGACTTTGATCCCAGCAGTCCGCCCGTGTCCGCTGACTCGAGCTGGCCTCGTCTCGTCCATCTCGGCTCCGATGAGCGTGGCCTCCACGAGCTCGTCGACTCCGACGAGATCGCCGGTCGTTTGGAGCGCCTCCGACTCGATTACTGGGATTACCAGCGCCACGGCCATGGTTGTCTCCCGGCGCTGACCTGTCTGAACCTACTCCGTCTCTGCGAGACGATTGGAGAGGGGCCGTCGCGCTGCCAGTTCCCCGTCAGCGTGATCCGGGCCGCGCCGAACCTGCGCCATCTACGAGTCCAACAGGTCAACATTAATACCACTGGACGCCGCAGCGGGGAGGTGATGCTCTCCTATCGCGACTTCATCGCTGCCGCCGAGCAGCTGCGAACCCTTGCCGTGGGCGCCATGATGTTCTACCATGAGTGTGCTGGCGTCGAGCACGCCGACTGGCCCGAGACACGAGGTCCACTGACGATGTTGAGGTCGCGTTGCCGCTTCCCCGTTACGCCCCAGGATGGAATCACTGGAGGCAATGTCCGACTCGTCGACGACGAAGCCGAACTGATATGGTCGCTGAGTGATGGCGCATGCTGTAGGTATGGCGGTACAATTCCAGTCTGTGAAATTCCAGGACTGTGAAAAAAGCTGCTGAATTGAGCTACAACCGCGCGATGTTGTGTGAGGTTGAGTTGGATACATAAAGGGTGTTTTTTTTATAAATTAACCGATTTGTTTCCGGAAAAACTTTTCATTTCCCCATCAGGTTGCGGTGAAACTTGAACCATGGACGCACCACCATACATGCAACTGGGGGGGGGGGGTGCCCGCCCCCCAGCCAGAATTTTACCCCTACCCAGCCCCCCCCCCCTCAGACCCCCCCCAGAATTTTCCTGAAGTTTTCCAACTTGCCAACAATTGTACAAAGTAGTGTACTTTTTGCCTTTCTCAGTGTATTTTAGCCTTAAAACAGCTAAATAACGCTATTTATAGCCTATTTTAAGGCATTTTTGACCTATTTTTGACTGAAAAGTGCCTATTTAGACACTCTTTCGGAACATTTTTTTTCCCTTCTGGGACCCCCTCCCTCTTTCAAATCTGAGTACCCCCCCCCCCCACGCCCCCCCCAGAAGTCTCTCAGACCCCCCCCCACTTCAAAAACCCGGTTACATGTATGCGCAGAACGCTTTGGGATTTTGACTAGAAGAGGAATTACCAAATCGGATGAGCATTCAACAAATTATGAGCTGCCAAAGTTGAAGTTCGAATTTGCGATTCAATGATCCACGCTCATCGCAGGCGCACAACAGTCAAGCACTTCCTTCTCATGCCATCTTCAACATTATTTGAAATAATTTATTTCTGGAAGTGTGTGAAAGTTCATGGGCTACACGATGACGTTAGCTGTTTTGAGCGGTATTTGGAACTTGCATCGTAACAGTAGCAGAATTCAAAAATCGCGCACTGCTAAAGCATTTCACCAAACCCTGTTGAATGAAAGTGAAAAATAAAAGTCGGATACAACTCCGAAAGCCGAACGTGAGCAAACAGTTTTGTTGCCGACGCACGACGACTTGAGGAATGCCTGCTGCACAAAGAGCAGCGATTGACTGAAGCGCCGTCGTCTGTTCAAGGCGCTGCCTCCAGCCCAGCATCGTCTGGAACACTTCTAGTGCATTTCAATTTCAGTTCAGTCTGCGGAATGAATGGAATTCTATGGTGCCACAGCGCTTGATTTAGTCAATCATTGGTGTCTGTCCAGCAGTGCGCACTCCATTCATCTGGTTCGCTTTGCTGCCATTGACTGCGACCTAGTCCGGTTGCAGCGTCCTTATATTTCCCCATCATCAGAACGAGTACAACACTCTCGCCTAGTGCTACTCTCCTTCAAGCCACCTCAAGCCAACAGCCAAGATGACTCTGATTGTGGCCTTCGCCGCTCTGCTGCTCGTCGAGCAAATGGGAATTGGAGGCGAGTCTCCATCGTCCCCTTTACATGACAAAATCCTCTGATAGTGCCCTCCTGAAGACCCATTTACACGCCTCTGTCTGGCACCGGTCGACCCTTTTCGGCCCGTTCTGGTCAGCCGGACGCACGTATCAAATGAACGGTATCGATTGACTGCCGGTCAAATTCAGACTGGCTTGAAGTCGGCGGACCCCAGCAGGCAATCGATACCGTTTATTTGATAGGCGCGTCCGGCTGACTGGAACTGACCGAAAGGGGCCGACCGGTGCCGGATGGAGGCGTGTAAATGGGCCTTAATAGTACCCCCTTCCAATAGTGCCACAGAGGCAACAACGGGAAGGCACTTTAGCCTGCTTTTGTGCGCCTTTCTACTGTCTCTAAGGAGCACACTCTACCCCACTTGCAATATTAAACACAGTGGATTGACCTCAGTTCATGGTAAAGACGACTCTGCCAGCGTTATTTTGACTTTACTTTGCCTGTTTTGATGCACTTTTAGCGTTCGGAACTACATGTAACAATGAAGGCCAAAAATTTAGTGCCCCTCACTCACTCCACTAATGATGGTTAACTTTCCTGGCGTGTCCGGTGCTCCAATTGGAGCGTTTGCGGCATGCACGACCATAACTGTAGCCGGGTCTGGCAGAGTGGGGGGGGCTAAATGGCCGAATTCTGGGGGCCCAAGAGCAAAAAGTCGGGGGCAGCTGACCATTTTTTTAACTTATACTGGTACTTTTTGTTCAAAAAGGGCATAAATGGGCTCTAAATAATGTTATGTAGCTGTTTTATGGTCATATAACACTAAAATGCACTGAAAAACACCAACATTTACTCACTTTTATCATTTTAGACACGACGAAAATCCTTTGGAAAAATTCTGGGGGGTCGGGGTGTTGGGTGCGTGTTGAAAAAAATAGTGGGGGCCCCAAAAGCCCCCCTCCCCCACAGTTACAGGCATGCACACGAGAAGCCGAACGAATAGTCGATTGGCAGTCTCGGAATCTTGTAGAGGCGGACTGCGTGTTCTACCCGACGTGCCGGATTGCTGCCGACTGCTTCAGCGTCGGGGAGTTTATGATGCCCCGCGTATGCCGCGAGGGAAGCTGCTGCGACCACCCCTTTCTCTCCTATGTACAACCCGAGCGACTCTTCCTACACCGATTCCAGCGCACCCTCGGGTGACTTGCGCATTCCCACGCATCCCCTGCCGTTAGTTAGGCATAGAGGCGAAACGCTGAAAATAAATACTCCCAGTATCCTAATGTTAGGTAGGAGTACATATTCTACTTACAAATGCGCCTTACGTACGTGTATGTGTGTATGTGTGTGGGCAAGAGGTAAACTCGCGAACCGCTTGACGTACGTGGACGCGTGATGGCTCGATCGAATGCTCGCGACCCCGAGATGGTCATGGGCAAGGTCGATTTTTGATATGCAAATTTATACCGTAGTTATGGCGCATTTTCAAACTTTGCAGCACAGATTAACACTACCAAACGAATTGCACATGGATGAATTGCATATCAAAAGACTCGCCACGACGTCACGAGTCATTTGCACATGCTCCGGCATAATTATGCAAATGAAAATTATGCAAATTCTGCTGCCAACTGGTTGCGCAATTTCACCCACATGGGTGATGTTGCGTGGTCAGTTGACACCTGACGGCAGCAGCTCACTGGTTAAAGCGGAACCGCTGGGCCAGGTGCCTCCCTTTTGGGAGTGGGTGAAAGCCCCAACTTCTTTTTGAAAAAAAGTACTGTAAATGTGGTACAATGTATCTCGCCTACTTGAAAAATGGAAAATAAACTGCACATTAATGAATTGCATATCGAATGACTCGCCTTGACGTCACGAGTCATTTGCACATGCTCCCGCATAATTATGCAAATGAATACTGTAAGTGTGGTGTATATATGCATATGTGTATATATGTATATGTGTATAGATGTATATATGTATGTGTATGTAAGTATTGGTTATCCACCAGTATGCACGCACGCAAGCACGCAAACACACATGCACACAAGCACGCACGCGTGCGCGCATGCACGTGTATGTGTGTGGGTATGTGTGTGTGTGTGGGCAAGAGGTAAACTCGCGAACCGCTTGATGTACGTGGACGCGCGATGGCTCGATCGAATGCTCGCGACCTTGAGATGGTCATGGGCAAGGTCGATTTTTGATATGCAAGTTCACACAGTAGTTACAGCGCATTTTCAAATGTTGCACTACTTACAAATGCTTACAAATGCTTGCACATGGATGCATTGCATATCAAATGACTCGCCTCGACATCACGAGTCATTTGCACATGCTCCCGCATAATTATGCAAATGCATACTGTAAGTGTGGTGTCAGCATGCACGCACGCAAGCACGCGCGCACACGCATGTGAACGCCCATCGCGATCAACAGAGCAGCAGTGAACTTGGTGCCATCAACTGTCAACGAGGTGAACGCCCATCGCAATCAACAGAGCAACAGTGAATTTGGTGCCACCAACTGTCAACGAGGTGAACGCCCATCGCGATCAACAGAGCAGCAGTGAACTTGGTCCCATCAACTGTCAACGAGGTGAACGCCCATCGCGATCAACAGAGCAGCAGTGAATTTGGCGCCACAAACTGTCAACGAGGTGAACGCCCATCGCGATCAACAGAGCAGCAGTGAACTTGGTGCCATCAACTGTCAACGAGGTGAACGCCCATTGCAATCAACAGAGCAACAGTGAATTTGGTGCCACCAACTGTCAACGAGGTGAACGCCCATCGCGATCAACAGAGCAGCAGTGAACTTGGTCCCATCAACTGTCAACGAGGTGAACGCCCATCGCGATCAACAGAGCAGCAGTGAATTTGGCGCCACAAACTGTCAACGAGGTGAACGCCCATCGCGATCAACAGAGCAGCAGTGAACATGGTGCCATCAACTGTCAACGAGGTGAACGCCCATTACGATCAACAGAACATCAGTAAATTCAGTGCTGAGAACTGTTAAAATGGGGTGCACACCCCTCTCAATCAACACAGCTGTAGCATTGCACAAATTGTTCCATCACTTAATGTGCACATGGCGGCCGAAGGCCGCGCGCGCCTCTAGTATTATTTAAATAGCTACCATATTCATTCTAATTTCCCGGTAGGGTTGCAGTTCAGTAGTCACGTATGTATAACCTAAAGAAGTCTGGATAAAAGAAAAAATACAAAAATTGCTGCGCATACGAAGTTGCAAATTGGCACTGGGTGGGGCAGGCATTTGGTCTTGGTCTGGGTGGGAAGATACAACTAGAGTTTTAGATCGAAAGCAGAACGCCCCAAACAAGCCAACCACATCTCCAAGCAGTCCATCTACGCGGAAAGCCCCCAACAAGCCAACAGCACCTCCTAACAGTTCATCAACTGCCATGCCACCTACAGTCCCGTGTGGATCTTACCTGGGCACTCGGGTTGCTAGCAACCCGGGTCGCAACCTGGGTCGCATGCGACCCGCTTTGCGACCAACACAAAGTGTGTAGCGGTGAGTAGGAAAGGGGATGTGGCGTCCTCCAGTCAGCGACGGTCACCCAGCAGGAGAGGAGCCAGTGGGAGAAGACGGGAGAGGAGACCAGTGGGGAGACAGTGGGAGAAGAAAGATTGTGTTCACACTGGGGGTCCACGACGCCGCTTCCCCGGTGCGCCTGATTGGCCGACTGTAAAAACGCAGTGGACGCCGCGTCCATCTATCCTTAAACACTAGGGTCGCAGCGTGGGTCGCATGCGACCCATGTCGCGACTCATGTCGCAAACCCGGGTAAGATCTGCACGGGACTGTACAACTGCTGCAGTGAGGGACACGCGTTAGTCTATCCATCAACAGCCCAATCACAATGGTGCCGCCACGCATCAGTCTATCCATCAACAGCCGAATCAGAATGGTGCCGCCACGCACCAGTCTATCCATCAACAGCCGAATCACAATGGTGCCGCCACGCATCAGTCTATCAATCAACAGCCCAATAACAATCTAGCCGCAACTCAAAAGTCAAGCCATATACAGACGAAACACAATGGTGCAGCCACGCATCAGTCTATCCATCAACAGCCGAATCACAATGGTGCCGCCACACATCAGTCTATCCATCAACAGCCGAATCACAATGATGCCGCCACGCATCAGTCTATCCATCAACAGCCGAATCACAATGGTGCCGCCACGCATCAGTCTATCCATCAACAGCCGAATCAGAATGGTGCCGCCACGCACCAGTCTATCCATCAACAGCCGAATCACAATGGTGCCGCCACGCATCAGTCTATCCATCAACAGCCGAATCACAATGGTGCCGCCACGCATCAGTCTATCCATCTACAGCCGAATCACAAGGGTGCCGCCACGCATCAGTCTATCCATCAACAGCCGAATCACAATGGTGCTGCCACGCATCAGTCTATCCATCAACAGCCGAATCACAATGGTGCCGCCACGCATCAGTTTATCTATCAACAGCCGAATCACAATGGTGCCGCCACGCATCCGTCTATCCATCAACAGCCGAATCTCCTCCAAGATCACATCAACCGAGCAATTGCTATGGCGCTTGAGAAAATGGCTCTGACAGCCGCCAATCACAATGGTGCCGCCAAAGGCTTCGACGAGCCCGGCTCTGGTGTGGATGGCTTCCCCAACTTCAGTTCCGAGGGTGAAGATCTCTTCGGCAGCCAGTGATGCGCGTGTCAACGTCACGCTAGTTCATGTCCACACACAACATCCGCTAGTAGGCATTCACTAACAGATCTAGGTACTTGTGAGCATACCTGTAACCGGGAATTGGACCTGGGGGGAGGGTTTGGGCACTTTCTGGGGGGGGGGGGGTGGTGGGGGGTCAAAATCTGGAGGAGGGGGGTCTGGGGAAGGAAAAAAATAGGCACTTTTGGTTGATTTTTGTTCAAAAATACACTGTTAAAGCGCTAAAATAGGTACTTTTTAGTCAAAATACACTGTAAATAACACAATATAGGCACACTTTGGTCGATTTTTGCTCAAAAGCAGTCTACAAAACACATTACAATGTACAGTTTCAAATTTCTGGGGGGGGGGGGGGGTTGGGGGGGTGTGGGTAAGGTCAAAACCAGCAAGTGGGGGGGACCCCGCCCAAAACCCACCCCAGTTACAGGTATGTATGCTTGCGAGCCTCCTGTGTTGGACATGTCCCCTTCTTCACCTTGCCTTCCGAAAGCCACTTACAGTAAATACTCTTTAGACAAATTGCTGGACTATTTTCCTTTGCTATTCCTTTCCCTCGCGATCAACTCGGATTAGTCCAGATATAAAACGTCTCTGGTGATAAAGGAGAATGAAAATTTCACCATTTGCAACGAATGGATTAGATTGGGAAGAAACACGCTGACACGTTCCGACTTGCTCGAACGAATTTGAGCGGGGCTCCGACTACGGTTCTGTTTGGACCTAGAGAGTCTGCGCAGCGTACCGTGCGATCCATACAATACTGTACGTGCGATCCATCCGATACAATCCACAACGAGGTGGTGGTGCCCAACTGCAAGTAGGACGTGAAGGCCGCCCTCATGCAGACGCGCGAGCTGCGCGCCCTCATGCACTGCAGACGCTGCGCCGACGCGGCCTCGGTGCACCGCCACTGCACGGGCGGCCAGCTTATACCTGTAACTGGGGGGTTGGGGCCCCCACTATTTTTCCAATACCCACCCAACTCCACCCCGACCCCCCCCCAGAATTTTCCCAAGGGATTTTCACTCGGTCTAAAACGATAAAAGTGAGTAAATGTTGGTGTTTTCAGTGGTTTTGAGTGTTATATGACCATAAAACAGCTAAATAACACTGTTCAGACCCTATTTATACCCATTTTTGACCAAAAAGTACAAGTGTGTAACTCAACCCCCACCCCACTTTTTGCTCCAGACACCTCCCCCCAGAATTCCGCCATTTACCCCCCCCCCCCCCACCCCCCACTCTTCCAGACCCGGTTACAGGTATGGGCCAGCTACTGACAGCTGACACAGGCCGCTCGCGCGATGACGAGAGCACGCTGCGCTGCCTGCTCCTCAACGCCAACGCGCGATGACGAGAGCACGCTGCGCTGCCTGCGCCTCAACGGGCGGCCCCATACCTGCAACAGACCCTATTCACCGCCACGGCATCGCCCCTCTACAGGCACTGTAGGAGGAAGACGGGGGGCAGAGGAAGACACTGAACACTTTCTACCACAGGGTGGGCCACCCGAATGTCCCGGTCTTTGAATGGCTGTATCTCGCTTTATACAAAAGCTATCGTGACGCAATTCTGAGCAACTTAGTTTTTACCAAAGTTTGGGCTCGTTTCGTTGCAAGATGTTTGAATGGCGCTGTTTTAAACTGAGTACTCACTGAGTTTGAAGCTGAATACTCAGTAAAAATACAGTAAAACCAATGCACTATTTGATGATTTTGACGCCGTGATTTGGCATAAGGATGGCGCCCCGTCTCACTACGATAAAATGGGTTTTGGGTATTCTAAATGAGAACTTTGAATGGCGCTAGATCGGCATAAGGGGCGCTATTACTGATCCCAGATCTTTTCTTTACGGGGCATTATCAAAGACGTGGCGTATTCGCACAAGAGTCAGAATCTGACCAACTGAAAGAATGCGTTGTTTTGGCCTTTGAAATTGAATTGTGACAGAAAATTTGTCGATCCATGATTGAAAGATGTCAGAAACTACATTTCCTAAGATGGCGGCCACTTTGAAAATCCGTGATTTTACTGCTGTGCGAATAAAATTCTCATAGCAAAACTAGACGATCTCAAACTTGGGTGAAATCTAAGTTACACCAGTGCTTACTGGTGTTTTAAATTGCATCACAATTGCTTTTGTATAGAACGAGATCCAGCCATTCAAAGACTGGGACATTTGGGTGGCCCACCCTGTGCATTGCACACGTTGGCAGGCGTTGAGAGACGCGTCCCACTACTGGGCGCGATCAAGCGGCCCAAAGCACCAACCAACCAACCTTATATCCACTGCGCCATGCGAGCGATCCTCAGCCGTCAGCTTTCATCCTCAAAAGTCATGCCCTGTCACAGGCTTGCCTCTGCGCTCGCAATAGCACGTGGAATTCGACTGATTGGGCCGTGGATAGCCCACCTCGAGAGTTTGGTCATGCAAATGGAGACAACCTCAATGAAAGTGTTCCCGCGTGATGCAACGGTGTCGTCAGCAGACACAACTACAGCTACATGTACATCATCCATGCATGTACTTTTCCATGCCCATTGCCCATTGCCTGTCTTGATGTGTGGCGCTCGTTAATCAATTTGATCAACGCAAGTGTTTGAAAGCCGTGTGGTCGGGGTGTGCGTGCGTGCACGGCTGCGCCAGCGTGCGTGCGTGCCTGTGCACCGTGGTCCCCTAGAGGCGATTGGTCTTTCGGATTACCCTACAAAACGTTACAAAATACATAGGAACTGGGGAAAACAAGGAAGTGAGAAAACGAGCAATTGGGGCACGCTACGCTCTTCCGTCGGCAACTGCAACCATCACAACCATTTGTCGGCTGTTTGCGCAGTTGGGCTAAGGCGTTGATTCCAAACCACAAGGTGCGGAGTTCAATCCTTATGAGGATTGAAACGCTGCAGCGTGGCAAGACTGCCAAAAAACAGTAACCCCCTTGGGCAAGGGGCTCACGCCAAAACTGTGCCCCCCGATCACTGTTCTTATCGGTCTTGTGGAACGCAGAGGTAGCCAACCAAGGACCCATGTGGTCCCCTGAGACTTCGGTCTCAAACCTAAAAAATAAACCATCGCATTTCAACCTTTGGCTGGCGAGTTACCGTAAATCCTCCAATAGTGCCCCGGGGGCACAATGATTTCACCTCTCCGTACCCAGGGGCACTATTGGAGGGAGGGGGCACTATTGGAGGGGCTCTATACTTTCAACCTAAAAATGTTGTGCCCGCGACCGAGCTGGCCTCGTCGACGGGGCGTGGCCTAGGTATGTACATATCTCCGACTGGAAGGGCAGCCGGCCCAGTAGGTGCGGGTTCAGCTCCCCGCACATGCGCTTCCGCCGCGCAGCCGGTGGTCGGTGGCAAGAGCTGCGAGTCGGCGCCGCAACAGGGACACACAACAGGGAGTAGAGGCCGATAGAAATTATGCACCAAAAGAGCACTTTTGGTCACGACAGTCTCGAAGGCGCTATTTTTGTGTTTCGCCGTCAAAACACTGAAGAGGACGCAAGCAACTCACTTTCCCTATTCTAGACTGGTTGCAACTTGGATGGAGGAAGGATGGAGGACGAACGCGACGCGGACGACGCGTTGAACGAGCTCGACGTCGCCCGTCTCGGCGGCCGCACCGTCCTCTCAATTTGCATATTCAATGCGTTGCATCTTGTGATTACAGTATCGCATTGGAAAACGGATGTGATAATCGTGGTCAGCATGGTCGATAACATGCATGTCCCAAGCAGATTTGACACTGAAATCACAAATTCGGTCAAACACGTATGCGCAATTTGCATATCTCACGGATTACGGTACCTATCGCAAATCCGGCATAGCATATTGAAGATAGAAGATACGTCGAGCCATTACTTGCCATTAACCTTTCAACCAAACCCACTTTGAAGAGCCATGGTACAGTGGTACACTGTACATATTGTACAGGACGAACGAGTGAGTGCGTCCAACCTGTGCACCTTTCGTGTCGTCGGAGAGTATTTTCGCACACTTCAGTTCCAAGCGTGTCCGCGGCAGACTCAAAGTGAAGGACACAAAGCGTTCGCCGATGCGAAAAGAGTGAAAGTGAAACCGATGGAAATCACAGAATCGTCGTTGTGCTGGAGCTGCGCTGGACGAGCAACGCAGTCGCTCATTGAGAGGGCTGCGCAGATCTGTTAGGGTTGACGATGCATTGACGCAGCATTTTCCCCGGAACGTTGAGGCATTGCTTGTCGCCTGGAGGCAGGCGGACAGCTTCTATGTACATTGTAGGTAGCTGGTCACGCGCATTGCACCACACGCACCTCCGCAGTAGCACAAGCCGCTGGTGCAGTCATCGCCCCAAGCGCATTCCTGCGGCTCGAAGGCGCGCCCGGAGGGCGAGAATGACAGCGACGTGTCGAACGCAGTCGTCGCAAGCAGCATCGCCACCGTTGTCAGCCAGAGCTCCTGTGATCGTCGCGACGAGCCAATTTTTCCGCCGCTCCCGCTGCGAGTTCCGAGTTGGGCGGCAGCTGCAACTCACCATGACCTGCAGTCTTCTCGTCGATTCTCGTCCAACTGTGGAGCTCCGCCTCGCTCTAGATCTTTCTAACCTTCTCTGGGTCGGCGGTGTAACGGGCGCATTGAAGTACTCTCAATTGCAGGACCGAATTAGACGTCCATATGAGCCTATTCTTTCGGTATCCCGCATGTATCGGCGAGTGCTGGCGTTGCTACTAGTGCTGCCTCGACTCCGCCAGCGCAGTGCAGCTCACTGCACGCGTATGCTAGTGTACACCTATCTGCATACATACAATGAGTTGCACAAATTGTATGTGTACGCGCACACCGGTAGGCTGGTGATTCCACTCCGATATCTCAGTCGGGGGTTCCGACCGACAAAAACAAACATTGGAAATCGATCGACTCAGCCAGCGATACCGACATCTAAATCTGTTCCGCGAGCGACGGTGTGTATTGCGCAAGTTGCGCCGTCAACGCCGGGAGAGGAACGGAAAAAAAAGAACTGATAGAACCACGTCGTAGCGTAGGCCAGAATCGGAAATACTTAGCAGAGTGAAGCGAAGAAGAGGCTAAGGCCAAGCACGCGCACGCACGCACGCACGCACGCGCATTTTACGGTATACCGCATGGGGACAAAACCATACAGCTTGATACGAAAAGAAGGCGCTCATATTTGAAATGCCCCTTTCACAAAATTCAAAGTTTTAGAATGGATCCAGAAGCCAAGTGCCAAAGTAAAAATCCAGAAGACGGATTATGTTGGCGAGGCTTTTGCATATCCTATGACTGTACTGCCCGCACGGATTGCAACTCTTGTCTTTTGCTTTCCTTTCTCGTTCCACCGTCCACACAATCACAAGTCACAACAACCCCCCACACGAAAAGACACTCCACCAGCAGCACGTCGAATCCCTCTGTCATTTTGTCATTTATTAATTTTTTGTAGCTTTTTCTTTTTTTTCTGTTAGACATCAGCCACTGATGAAGGCGTGTAGGGTGGATTTCAACGCCACGAAGCACTCGCAACCGACGGAAATGTGAACGGAGGCTGATTCGTACTCGCCTGTGCCGGGGTTTTTCCTCAGCACTGCGAGACCCCTATGGCGGGGCCTACAGTGGCCCCAGCCTGAAATCGACAGGTTGACAGGCTTAAGTGTGCGTGCGTGCTTGCTTGCGTGCGTGCGTGCGTGCGTGCGTGCGTGCGTGCCTGCGTGCGTGCGTGCCTGCGTGCGTGCGTGCGTGCGTGCGTGCGTGCGTGCGTGCGTGCGTGCGTGCGTGCGTGCGTGCGTGCGTGCGTGCGTGCGTGCGTGCGTGCGTGCGTGCGTGCGTGCGTGCGTGCGTGCGTGCGTGCGTGCGTGCGTGCGTGCGTGCGTGCGTGCGTGCGTGCGTGCGTGCGTGCGTGCGTGCGTGCGTGCGTGCGTGCGTGCGTGCGTGCGTGCGTGCGTGCGTGCGTGCGTGCGTGCGTGCGTGCGTGCGTGCGTGCGTGCGTGCGTGCGTGCGTGCGTGCGTGCGCTTGAGTGTAGCGCTGCTTTCTTACCCGACAAGCACTGTTGGTTCTCCTTCGAACCGTCAGTCTGACAAGTGATCTCGTTTACGTATCTTGGAAAGTAGCCGGACGGCAGGGTGCGCCACGCCGAGCAGAGGTTGCACAGCCCCACGAAATCGTCGCCTTCGGAAACAATGTCGCCACGACGATAGCGACACGAGAGCGAGGTGCGGGAGCCCAATTCTGCCAACAGTTGAATACGCCGCTATTGATTGCCACTGCTACTGATGACTACTGTCTTACCGCAAATCGTCAAGGGTCACTCGCCCACCCACCCCTTTTTAGTGCACCCTCCAGATGTGCCCCAGGTAAGGAGAAGTTGAAACTATTTGTCCCGGAAAATTATTAGAGAATGTATACGGTAATCACCACGCCAACCCTAGAGCCGTTACTGGCGTTGCATATTCTCTGTACCGATGCATCGTACTACAGTCTCTGCCACTTCATGAATGTTGAGGGATAACGGTAGAATGAGTTGGAATATGAATCCTTTGCGGCTACTGTCTCAGCGCTACTCGATTGCGTTGCACATGGGGAAACAGCATCTTCGCTGCTCAGTCCTATTCCCGATTTCCTGAGGAGGACACAGACCTTGAGTCTCTCCGACGGACTGTTTCTTTGATCGGTGTGTACTCGTCATGGCTTTCGCGGGCTTTGTGCCGTTCGGCGGCTGCATCTGTTTCACGATCACGGCTAGGATAAATACCGGTAACGAAAGTCACAAAATAGATACAATGAAAGCTACACCACAATGTATGATAAGCGCCACATGATTGATATGCGCTCCCTCTTCGATACACGCCCCTTTTGGGTACACATCCCTCTCAGAGGCTGTCCCAAATCGTCCCCACTCCCCCCCCCCCCTCTTACGGCACGCTCCATGGTGCACTCCAAGATTTACCGCAGTACTTCGCATCCTACCATTGCGAAGTCCGACATCGAAGTGAGCTTCATCAATGGACCGATGCTTTTATCGATGAAATCAACGACATTCGCGCCGGCTTCCACAACAGACTCCGCCAGATAGCTCTTGTCGTAAATGCAGGCAGCGCCATCTGGTAAACCTGTGAGCCTGGCGAACGCTGCAACAGCGACGCACGCGCACGCGCGCACGCGGTTCAGTGCTAGCGCCATTGCAAGGAATGCAATGCACTCAACTTATACCGAAGGCAAATGCATAAGCCTACTAAGCCACTTTGTGACACTCCACCAGGAATAAATATTGCGAGCGTGGGCTGGATTGGAGCATGCCACTCGGCTACTCTGTTGGAATAATCAATTTTCATCGTTTGCAATCTTTTTCATCGTTTTTCATTCTCATCGTTTTCATCAGGAACCGATTGCCTTCTGTTCGTCGGTTGCGTTGCAATTTGCATTGCACGCGGATACACTAATGGTACAATAATTGCGCTCACTGCCGAAGCATAGCAATGCCCAGTTCCTGCTCTAGAATTAGCGTTACTGTGGTTGAAAACGAAAGACAGCTTGGTGCTTGGAATATGCAACGCATCGGAAAAGATGAGCCCAAACTGCAAAGCGTCTCGAAAGAGCTTCCAAAGCGTTACTCCTGCACTTTTAGTTTCGTTTTAGCGGTACTGACTGCACTGCCTGCAGCAACGCCACAGTCTGCAACTGTTATACGACTCTTGTTCAGTTTTTCTCGTTCCACCGGCCACTCGCGCACAACACATCCACCCGCAACACAAGACACCGTACCGGCTGCACGTCGTAATACTTTTGTCACTGACGGAGGCAACGCTTTCTAGTCTGTTCATATTTTTGTAGTTTTCTTCTCTTTTTGTACTGCTATTTACAAGAAATGCAGAGACACTGTAGCTAATGGTGCTCATCAGCGACTGACGAACGTGTGTAGCGGCGACTTCAAAGGCACGTAGCACTCGCAGCCAACGGAACTGAGAACGGACGCTGACTCGTACTCGCCAGTCCGCACGTTCTTCCGCAGCACCGTCAGACCTCGACGGCGGGACCTACACTGACCCCAGCCTGAAATCGACGGCTTCCCAGGTTTAAGTGGGTTGCGTGCGTGCGTGCCGGTGCGTGCGTGCGTGCCGGTGCGTGCGTGCGTGCGTGCGTGCGTGCGTGCGTGCGTGCTCGCTCCGCTGTATCCATCCTTTCTCACCCGACAAGCATTGGGCGTTCTGTTTCGGTCCGTTCGTCTGACAAGTGAGTTCGTTAAGGTATCTGGGCAAGTAGCCAGCGGGCAGGGTGCGCCACGTCCAGCAGAGGTTGCACAGCCCCACGACTTGGTCGTCTTCGGAGAGGGTGTCGCCTCGACGATAGCGACACGAAATCGGCGTCCGAGTGCCCAGTTCTGGAAAAGACGCTGCTATACATACCGCAAACCCTATAATTAGCCCCCCCTATAATTAGCCCCCCTATAATCATACACCCTCCTGAGACCACTTTGAGTTTATGAGCCCCCCCCCCCTATAATTACGCCCCCCCCCCACTAAATGGACCATCGTCTTAAACGCAAAATTTTCTAAGTCTGGGTGCATGTGTATCTATGTACATGTATTAACATGTGAAGCTGTTTGCGATTGTGTTAGAGGGTACCTATGTATGTCTATGTGTGCAGCGTCTCTTTCCCTTAAAAATCGCCTCCACGCGCCTTTCCGTCCGCAAAGGTTTCCACACATCGACACTTCCAGTTTATAAGCCCCCCCCCCCCGCATAATTAGCCCCTCCCCCCTCCAATTATACACCCTCCCAGAGCGCGAACGAAACACTTAGCCCCCGGGGGGCTACTCATAGGGTTTACGGTAGGTGCCGTGAATCTACGGTACTACGCCTTATAATAGGGCCCGGTAGTGGGTTCGATTCTTGATGGAGCCGCTGGATCGAGGACTTCCCTTTCGATAGATTTTCTCGTGCCATCGCTGCCCTAGATTACAGATGGCGTTCTGCCGAGTGTCTTTGGCTAATTATCCTGCTCTAGACGGGAAGGCGTCATGGAGATGCGTATGCTACATGGGTCATTGACGGCCTCCTAGCGTTTCCCCAAATCCACCAACAATAGTGTGTACACTGTACACTAAAGGCAACCATACTCAGTCAATCGTCAGTCATATTATCGATCGTTTTTCAACCTTGGGCGTCTTCAGCCTCTCCAGCGGTCTGCCTCTTTTGCCGCTGCATACTCATGGGTTTCGCCGGTTTCGAGCCGTCCGGCTGCATCTGTTTCATGATGACGGCTAGCACCTCGGGTGGAAGACGCCGCTCGGCTTCGTCAGCCTGAGACGCTCTGCCAGACGCTGCAACGCGACGTTTTTGACATTACCAGCAGTATGGTGCTGTTTGAAACAGAGGAGAGTCGCACTTAGACGCGCACGCACGCACGCACGCACGCACGCGCGCACGCACGCACGCACGCACGCACGCACGCACGCACGCACGCACGCACGCACGCACGCACGCACGCACGCACGCACGCACGCACGCACACACGCACGCACGCACGCGCGCACGCACGCACGCGCGCGCGCACGCACGCACGCACGCGCACGCACGCACGCACGCACGCACGCACGCACGCACGCACGCACGCACGCACGCACGCACGCAAACACACACGCACGCACCCACGCACGCACCGGCACGCACGCACGCAAGCAACGCACGCACGCACGAACCGACACTCCGGGTCGCATCGGCTAGGGGCGAGGCTAGGGCGCGACAGTTCAGCTTCGGATAGGGCTGCAGACTGGCTAGTTGGCCCCTAGAAGAGACACGTTGTATGTACGTGTGGGTGCTCGGGTGTACACGAATTGTACAAAGCAACGGTGTTGTCGATCACTGCACAGTACCTCAGCTCGAATAGAGTGGCGTTTCGGTCGCGACTGTCACGACTGAGGGAGGCGCGGATGGCCATGCGTTGCAGGACGTCCTAAAATGCGCTCCTTTATTAATTAATTAATTTACTTATTTATTTTGAAAAGCGCAAAAAGTGTTGATACTCTGAATCCTCCAGAAGGCGCAACTTGCAATGGTCGCCATGCCCAACCCTCAAAATGACCGTCCAGTGCAGTGGGTAGTAGGTTGAAATACCAATAGCCCACTTAGAAGACAGTATGCATTGTTCAACGTTCATTGTTCGGCACGCTCTGTTCAACGTTTGGGCGCTTACCTACAATGTACAGGGTGTTTTTATGTCTATATTTTGTCCTTGGATAACTTTTGCTGTGAGCCTGTGATAGGACTTTTGTCGCGAAATTCGGAACGAAGGTAGTGTCAATGGTTTGCCATTTATTGTCCTAAGATTTCAGTAGAATCCATGAACGTAAGCGATGGTTACGCCACTTTCAAGGAAGGACGTTTTTGACAAAATTTCTTGTGTGGGACAGCTCAATTGCGCCCGCTGCGAGCGTCCCATTTGGAACCAAAAGTTATCTATAGGTATGTTTACGGCTTGGTACAAGTACCGTAAACCCTATAATTAGCCCCCCGGGCCCGGGGGACTAACTGTTTCGTTCGAGCTCTAGGAGGGTGTATAATTATAGGGGGGCTAATTATAGGGGGGGGGGGGCTTATAAACTGCAAGGGTCGTGTGGGAAGATGTGTGGGCAAAAGGCGCGTGGAGGCGATTTTTAAAGGAAAAAGGCGCTGTGCACACACGTTGGTACACTCTAACACACTCTCACACAGTCTCACATACACATACGTGTACATACATCCACATAGGCGACCATACATACACCCAGACATGGAAAAATGTTCTTTTTAGACGATGGTCCATTTAGGGAAGGGGGCGTAATTATAAGGGGGGGGGCTTATTACATTGTAACTCAGTGGTCTTGGGAGGGTGTATTATTGTAGGGGGGGGGGGGCTAATCATAGGGGGGGGGGGTAATTATAGGGTTTTGCGGTATGGCCAATAAACACGTACGTATATAGATGTATGTACCTGAAGGCATCCCGCGCACTGGGGGTCGTTCTTGCACTGCAGGGTCTTCAAGTTATGCGCCCTTCCGGGTACCCGCACAGGCTCCGGGGCTCCCTCTGGATTAGGTGGCGGCGGCGCCCTTGTAGAAAAGGCGAACGTCTTAGTGGCGCGTGTCGTCTGCAAGCATGGCGCCGGATTTTCTAGTAAAAAGACAAGTTTTTTTTACATTTCCATTCCTTCTGATAGAACCCGTGTACACCGGTCGACTGGACATACAGAGGTGCAGTGAGGAACGAAATTAAAGTAGGTAGATTGTAGCTCAAAAGCGTGAGCTCACGCAAGACTATACATACTTCGATCTTTCGATCTTAAAAGTGTTGCGTACCTTTACATACATCGCTCTGTCTGCACCCTCAACCCTTGCAATAGATCTGTAGAGTATAAAACCTCCAGCCATTCGTTCATTTACGTACACGTACATACCATGTAGCTTCGCCAGTGCACCTTTCAAAGTCTTGCTTACTGTTGCAACGTCGTCGGGCAGTGGAGCTGGTTGCGCCAATGGGCCGTTGTTTTCATTGATTAGGTCTTTGAAATGCGTGACCGCGTCCTCGATCGACAAAGCTTGATAGCGCTTGTCATAGTTGATGGGAGCGCACTCAGACGAACCGGGCAGACGCACGCAGGGACACTGAAAAGTGCGTGCCAGTGCGTGTGTGCGTGCGTGTGTGCGTGCGTGCGTGCGTGCGTGCCAGTGCGTGCGTGCGCGCGCGCGTGCTTGCGCGCGCGCGCGTTTGCGCGTTGTTGTTGTTGGAATCGGGGCAACGCTAGGAGGCCGTCAATGGCCCATGTAGCAAACCCTTCTCCATGACGCCTTCCCGTCTAGAGCCGCATAAACAGCCAAAGACATTCGGAAGCACGCCATCTGTAATCTAGGGCAGCGACAGCTGGAGAAATTCCATGGATAGGAAAAGACTCGTTTTTAGTGGTCCACCGAGAACCGAACCCAAGACCGTGCATGCAAGAGGCCAATTCTCTACCACTACGGCGCCATCCGCTGCCGCGTTTGTGCGTGAGGGAGGTTCGCGCGTGCGTGCGTGCCGGTGCAAATGTCTACTTGTGGTTGCGGTGCTGGGTCGGTTGGCCGAGGCTGCCAGTGAAGGCTCGGATTAGGGACTTCGTTAGTGTCGAAGCATCGCGAGCACCACCGCTTCACGCTTCGTCCGCACGTCATCTTTCGAGAGGGTGACTTTCTCGTTGGCCTTGGCGCTGGTTGAGGCTGGATTTGCTGACGATGTTGGGTAAAGAACGGCACTGCGCGCCTCCCAATTTCCGCGCCGAAATTCCGAGGCGTCGTCGTGGCGGATTCTCTTGAATTTTCGGTCACCCGATGCCTTCCCGATCCCGCGTTCCGATTCCTGGTCCCGAATCCGCTGGTACCGACCCACTCCAATTGGTCGCCGAAGTCCAAAGAATCGGTTCCGATGACCAGAGAGCAAAAGATCAAGATCGGCACATTCAACTGTTGAGATGGCATCTTGAATATCAGCTCCTAGAATGAATGACTGGCCTTGTTGTCGGGATTTGGTAAAAGCGTGGGAAAACCGGCCAAAAGATCAACAGGGTCTAACAATGCAAGTTTGAGGCAAACGCAGAGCATAAGAAGAAAACGAGCGCCCGCCTACGTACACAGACACACCCACACGCAGTCACAGACACCGATCGCTCTCGCGTCGCAAATCGAAAAGCCATCCAATCAATTCCTTCTTTCATTCCCGCCAGATCGAAAGGCACCCCTCCTAGCATTTCCGCGTGCAACGCGTGGCGGGCGCCCCACCTTCCACTGTCTTCTCGTCATCCCACCTGTAAAGAAGAAGACAGACGCACACACACGCGCGCGCGCACCCGCAAATATCTTTGACTCTGGCGTGCCACGCACGCGCGTACGCGCACGCACGCACTAGGGTGAGGAGAATGCGTGGGCGTTTGAGTGAGAAGACAGCGGGGGTCTGAACAGAGTACTTGACAAACAAGGCAGTGCGTAGTGGGGCGGGAAAGCGGATTGTGCAAACCAGAAGCCAGAGAGAATGGTCGACGTGGGACGAGGCCGACTAGAGAAGCACTTATCGACAGCGCGAACAATTGCGCTGCTGAGTCAAACGCATCCCACGAGGCGAATCCGCGGTGAAAAGAGGGATTTTGGAGGTGACTGTGTACCGCATGCACTCTAATAGACCGCCTATGATTCGTTGCGCCGCGCCGCATCCGTTGCGACAATTACGTTACGGGAGCCAATTGTCAACGTTTTTAAAAGCTTTGATTTCACTGAGTAAGCGGAAACCTCTACCCTGTTCTGGCACTTCCTTTTGGTGTTGTCAGTTGCCACTTGCCAAGCAATCAATACGGCCACTGCACTCGGCAAATTCGAACGCTTACGGTAGAAAATTGAAGGGGGGTTCCGTATTTGTTTGGGGGAGGCAGTTACATACCGTAAATCCTCCAATAGTGCCCCCGGGGCACTATTTTTTCAACCTCTCCTTACCCGGGGGCACTATTGGAGGGGGGGGGCACTATTGGAGGGGGGGGCTTCTATTATTTCAAACTAAAAATTTTGAATGGTAATGCTAGTTTCGCTGTCAAAATTGCCGATTTTTCGGCGATTTTGATCATTTTTGCCACATTTTTAATGGTTGATTTACCGTTAATAGTTGCTGAAACGTACTATTATTGGTTAGTAGTAGTGTGTATACACGATATAAATGTACCTACCACCACTATATTTTTGCCCATAAAAGGCCCATGGCACAACATACCCCTTACCCCCGGGGGCACGATTGGCGGGGGGGGGGCTCTATTATTTCAACCTTGCCGTACCCGGGGGCACTATTGGAGGGGGGGGGCACTATTGGAGGGGGGGAGGGTTGTATTGGAGGATTTACGGTACATACGCATGGATGAAAAACGAGTGAAATCAACTGCATGTGCCTTAGAGTACTAATGGAAGATTTCGGTGCTAAATAGGCTCACCTATGCGCATGTACAATGCACGTATCTACCGATTTGATACACGATAAATACCCACTTAATTCAACAAACTAGACACCAAGAGGTGCCCAGTACCAACCCACCAATAGACACAATACAACCCAACCCAACACGGATGTACCCGTTCAGTAGCTGCACAATACTCAGTGTAGCTGTGTACGCAGTGCGATGCGGGGCATTCATTCCTTCTCGTTCGGCTATAACTTCAGGCGCTCACTCACTCGTTATCAGACGATTATGCCCTCAGACAGGTGGGCCACATCCTTCATCGACCACGCACGTCGCACTCCGTTTTGCGAACTACACATTGGCCGCATCATCTGTCGACGGTCAGTACCAACAGCAAACTGCAAACGAACATTGTTATACCAGCAACCACCAATGGCCGACGAATATTTCAACGCACGAACTCAGGAGATGCGCAAAAAATCCATAGCTTAGGGAGGTATAGGTAGGTATGTAGGTAGGTCGGTAGGTAGGTGACCAACACTGTTCTACAAATGAAAGCCTACGCAGGAGCGGCAACAACGACACCTGAGAAAGTCGGCTTTCAATTGCAATTTTTTCCTTCTAAACTTTTCCCTAAATTATTTTGTTTGTTTGTTTTTTTTTGTTTGTTTTTTGTTTGTTTTTTTTTGTTTACACCCAGCTGTAGTTAGTGGCCCACCTCCACCGTCACCACAGGCTCTTTGACTGGCTGCTCCAGGGACGAGAACTGGAACTTGAACTTCAAGAACGATGCGGCAGCTTGTCACGGTGTCAGAACGTGCGGCAGTGAGTGCGTGCTGATGGCATTGGGAACACGCATGTTACTGGGACAGGGTTTTGATCGATCTGGGAGCGGGATGGCCTGTGTACCTACCTATGAACCTAGAATGGAACCTTGTCACATACATAGGTAGGTATTCCGCTTTACAGCGAGATTGATCTGGTAAATCAAATGTTTTGGCCGTTTTGACGCCGACATCGGCCGTTCTGTCCTCTGGCAATTTTGCCACTCTTCGGCACTCTTCCTTGGGAGCCGCCCACGCCGCCACCCTGCAGAGCCCCGCCACCACCAATCGCGTCCCCCCGCGTTGCCTATCTATCTATCTGCTCCTCACCCAAGCCGCCCCCCTGCCTAAATCCTGACGGGGGGGGGGGGTGTAGCGGCGGTTCTACCGCTGGATCCGTCGGTGCATGCGTCAAACATACGGCCACTGTTCAAATATAAAAGAAAGAGCGGAGAATATGTATGTTGAACAAGGTGAAGAGGACGTGGAGGTGCGTGCGTGCGTGCCTGCGTGTTCTTGTCGAGTGGGAGACAGCGCGTCGTTGGACAGACGGTCGTCTACGAGGCGGGCGACCTGGCGGCCGCTGGCCTCGACGCGATGCGCCGAGAGGGCCGGTTCTGCGACGTCACCCTGGTCGCTGGCACTCGGCGCTTCCCCGCCCACAGAGTCGTGTTGGCGGCCGCCATTCCTTTCTTCAGGTTGTTATACTCTACTACTACCGAACTCTCTCTCGGCCGACTCCGTCTCAGCCAGCGCAGCGCCGCGTTTTCTATTGAACGTGAGGAGACGGTGTTCAGGTCGATGTTCACGAGCGAGATGCGCGAGAGGGAGGAGCGCGAAGTCAAGATCCATGGTGCGTGCGCGTGCGCAAAAAGATTGGCTGCCGACCGAGGCGCGGTTGTCGCCTTTCAGTGATGGAGGCGGAGACGCTCGAGCTGTTCATTCAGTTCGCCTACACGGGCCAACTGCGCATCGGTTGCGTCAACGTCCAGAGCCTTCTGGTCGGCGCCAGCTTTCTCTCCCTCGACGGAGTCGTCGAGGCCTGCGCCGCCTACTGCGCTCCCAGACTCAGAGGTCTCACCAACTGTGTGTTTGTTGCGCTGTAACTCGACAGCGCAACAAACGCACGCGCACACAGACTGTTCGGCGAGCTGTGCACTCCAATAATGACGATATGGAACTTGATTTGTAGCGAGCAACGTGCTGAGCGCGCGTCGTTGGGCGTCGGCCGTCAACTGCCGGACGCTGCAACGCGCCGCCGACCGTTTCTTGCAGCAGAACTTCCTCTCGCTAGTCGGGTCGGCGGACTTTCTGAGTCTGTCGGTCGAGGAGCTCGTCGAGATCCTGAGCTGGGACGAGCTGCGCGTCAGCACCGAGGAGCAGGTTCGCTGCCCGCCAGCGCGTCCGCGACGACCGACACAGCTGCGGTCGTGTATAGGTCTTGGACGCCGCCCTCGGCTGGGTTCGACACGACGAGGCGGGTCGCGCGCGGCACCTATCGCAGCTGCTGCCGTCCGTGCGACTGACGCTGCTGCAGCCGCAGCAGCTGGCCGAGCGCGTAGCCGCCGACTCGCTGGTGCGCGCCTCTCCGCGCTGCCGCGAGCTCGTGGACGCGGCCAAGAACTACCTGCTCCAGTACCAGCGACGCCCTCTGCTTCACACCTTCAAGTGCGTGCGCTCTCCGCTTCCCAACCCTCAACTCCCCCTCCCCCCTCTCTATGGCCTGCAGTTCGAAAGCGCGCTGCTGCACCGTCATTCCCGACGCCGTGTACGCGTTGGGCGTCTCGACGTCGAGGCTGAACGGCCGCGAGCTGCCCACGGTCCAGCAGTACGACCCGTTGCTCGACCGCTGGACGACCATGGATCTGGAGCCCGTGCCGACGCCGCGGTCGCTCGTAGACTTTGCCATCCTCAATGGCGCCATCTACGCCTTCGGCGGTATGGTGGACGGCTACGACGGGGTGGCGCGTACCGTCGAGCGGTTCGATCTCCAGCAGAAGAAATGGACGCAGGTGGCCTCGCCCCCACCGCACTCCACCGCTCATAATACCCCTCCTCCCTCTCTAGGTGCCTCCGTTGGTGAAGGAGCGCAGCGATCTGTGTGCTGCCACGGTCGGGGACCGCGTCTTCGTTGTCGGCGGCGAGGGCGAGACGTCGAGTGTGTCGACGATCGAAGTGTTCGACGCGACGCGGAATCGCTGGCAGCTGACGGGCAACACGCTCAAGTGGCGCGACAACGTCGCCGTCGGCGCCCTCGATGGCAGGATCTACGGTCGGTAGCGCAGACACTCACTCGGCCTTCCATCCATCGTAGCGTCTGTGCCTCGTGCAGTGCTGGGTGGCGTCGACGAGTACGCGGCGACCGTGAACACGGTCGAGTGCTTCGATCCCGACACCAACGAGTGCACACTCGTGGCGCCCATGCTGCGCAGCCGCTGCGGCCCCCGTGCCGCCGCGCTCGACGGCAAGCTCTACGTGTGTGGCGGGTGAGGAGGGGGGACACACCTGTCCCGGAATTTTCCCAAGGGATTTTCACTCTGTCTAAAACGATAAAAGTGGGTAAATGTTGGTGTATTTCAGTGTTATATGACCATAAAACAGCTAAATAACACTCTTTGGACCCCATTTACCGTAAATCCTCCAATAGTGCTCCGAGGCACTATTTTTCAACCTCTCCTTACCCAGGGGCACTATTGGGGGGGGGGGCTTCTATCATTTCAACTTAAAACTTTTGAACGGTAATGCTAGTTTCGCTGTCATAATTGCCAGATTTTTCGGCGATTTTGATCACTTTTGCCACATTCAATGGTTGATTTACCGTTAATGGTTGCTGAAACGTACTATTATTGGTTAGTAGTAGTGTGTATACACGATATAGCTGTACCTACCACTATATTTTTGCACATAAAGGGCGCATGGCACAACATACCCCTCACCCCTATTTGAAGGGACACTATTTGAAGGGGGGCTCTATTTTTCAACCTTGCCGTACCCGGGGCACTATTGGAGGGGGGTTGTATTGGAGGATTTGCGGTATACCCATCTTTGACCAAAAAGTACCAGTATGACTCCAAAAATGGCCAGCTACCCCCCACTTCTTGCTCCAGACACCCCCCCCCCCTGGAATTCTGGCTATTTAGCCCCCCCCCCACTCTTCCAGACCCGGTTACAGGTATGGGCGGAGCCCCTGGAGATGATGAGTCAGTGGACGTTCCCCTCTGCGCTCGCAGGTTCGACGAGAACGAGGAGCGCCTGCGGAGCGTCGAGTGCTACGACCCGAAGACCGACAGCTGGACGGAAGTGGCCGCGATGCACCAGAAGCGCGCCCACTTCTCGCTCGTCGCCAGCTGCGGCAAGCTACACGCCATCGGCGGAACTGACGGTGGGATGGTGCCAGGTCCACGATGATGGTTGGAGACTGACTCGCCTCCATTCCAGACGTGTCGAACGTGAGGTCCATGGAGATTATGGAGCCCGCGGAGGGGGTGTGGCGCTACGGGCCGTCCATGCTTCCGCTGGAGGACTAGGTCGTCGGCGGCCCCTACCGCCTCCTACGCGCCAGACGCCCACACTGCTCGACGCGCAGCAGCGAATCGCGTTGAACGAGCCTCAGGCGCCGATTAGACCGCGTTCCTTTGTCTGAGCGTCCTTTTCCTTGCTCGGTCATGTCAAACGCTGTAGCAAATTCGTGCACGTGAACAGTACAGGGTGTGGCAGGGTTACCCCGCCAACTTTGAAAAGTAATAACTCATGCTAGGCTAGGAAGCAGATTTCTTTATGTGGTTTATTGGATTTGAACGACAATACTACGACAATTTTTATGTCAAAACATCAGCGAGACCAATACAAGCAAATTGTATTACTGTGCAATTTGATTTTAAGCAACTTTTGTCACTTACGGTAGCAATCAAATTCGAAAGTCAAAAGGCAGTTTAAGCGAGGGAATAAAAAAACGGAAGGTTCTTCTCCAAAGCAGCCCACTAAACTGGTTATTTGGTAAATTGGTATTGGTATGACATAAATCGAAGCGTCTCTCAAACCCAACGAAAATTTCGGCCGAATTGGGCGATATCCACACGAAGCCTGGTAAAGACTTGATCAAATGTTGCCACAAAAGACTGCTGGAGCGAGCGAGGCACTGTGCTCAAAGGAACTGGACTGTGGGCCGACTGTCGGCCTGAATGGATCCGCCTCTGACAGGAGGCGTTGCCGTTGGCGAGTCTTCAACACACATGGCGGACCCAACCAAAGGGTTGGGCGGGTAGGCTGGGGGTGGCGGCGGCGCTTCGGCGGAGGGGGGGGGGGGAGAGGGAGAAGGGGGAGTGGAGGTGGGGTCGGTAGTCGGTACGCACGCGCCACGCGCAGCCTCCCTCCGTGCTAGACGCGCTCTGCTCTATCCTTATACGTGGCTGTAGCAGTGGACGTTCATATCTGTAACGGGGTCTGGAAGAGTGGGGGGGGGGGGTAAGTGGTCGAATTCTGGGGGTGGAGCAAAAAGTGGGGGTACATAGCTGGCCATTTTTTGAATTATACTGGTAATTTTTGCTGAAAAAATGGGTATAAATAGGGTCTAAGCAGTGTTATTTAGCTGTTTTATAATCATATCACACTGAAAAGCACTGAAAAACACCAACACTTGCTCTTTGATCCTTTTAGACAGAGCAAGGATCCCTTGGGAAAATTGTGGTGGGGAGGAGGGTTTTGAAAAAAGTGGAAGTGGTAATCCCTGGCCCCACAGTTACAGAAATGTTGGGCATATCCTTCATCGACCACGTCGCACTAGGTTTTGCGAACTACGTACCGTAAACCCTATAATTAGCCCCCCGGGGGCTAATTTTTTCGTTCGAGCTCTAGGAGGGTGTATAATTATAGGGGGGGGGGGCTAATTATAGGGGGGCTTATAAACTGGAAGTGTCGATGAGTGGGAAGATGTGTGGGCAAAAAGGCGCGTGGAGGCGATTTTTAAGGGAAAAAGGCGCTGTGCACACACGTTGGTACACTCTAACACACTCTCACACAGTCTCACATGCACATACGTGTACATACATACACATACGCGACCATGTATGCACCCAGACATGGAAACATGTGCCTTTTAGACGATGGTTCATTTAGGGAGGGGGCGTAATTATAGGGGGGGGGGGGCCCCTATTAACTCAAAGTGGTCTTGGGAGGGTGTATTATTATAGGGGGGGGGGCTAATTATAGGGTTTACGGTATGTGCTGCTTCATCAGTCAACGCTCAGTAGCAAACCAACCACCCGATGGAACACGCATATTGTTCTACCAACACAAACGAACAGACGACGAAAATTTCAACGCGCGAATGCAAGAGAATCGCAAATTCCGCAGATTGGGGAGGTATTTTGGAGGTAGATTAGGTAGGTGATCAACACAGCAGCACTTTCTACAGCTGAATGCCTACGCAGAAGCAGCAACAACGACACCTGAGAAAGTCAGCTTTCAATTTCCTTTTTTTCCAAAACTATTCAAATGGTCGCAGGTGGCCTTTCCTTTACGACTGGTTGCAGTTAGTGGTCCCTCCACCTCGACTGGCTGCTCCAGGCGGGAGAAGTAGAAGTTGAATCTTGAACTACAAACAAGAGCGACGCGCCAGCTTGTCACGGTGTCAAAACGTGCGTCAGTGAGTGAGTGCTGATGGCATTGGGAGCACACATGTTACTGGGACCGGGATTCGATTGATCTGGGAGTGGGATGGACTGTAGTAAATCCTACCGTAAATCCTCCAACAGTGCCCCCTCCAATAGTGGCCCCCCTGGTAAGGCAAGGTTGAAAGTACAGTGTCCCCTCCAATAATGCCCCAAGGGGAGGGGGTATGTTGATGCCCTGTGCCTTCTATGGGCAAAAAACTGGTAGTACGTACCGTAAACCCTATATTTAGCCCCCTATGATTAGCCCCCCCCCATAATTGGCCCCCCCTATAATTATACACCCTCCCAAGACCACTTTGAGTTATGAGTTTATAAGCCCTCCTTTAATTATACCCCCTCCCTAAACGATCCATCGTCTAAAAGGCAAATTTTTTACATGTCTGGCGTATGTATGGTCGCCCGCCCGGCCCGGCCCGGCTTGTGGGCCGGGCTGGGCCGGAATTCCAGGCCCGTTTTGCGGGCCAGGCCGGGCCTGCGTTTTCAGGGTGCGGGCCGGGCCGGGCCGGGCCGGGCCGGACGTTCTTGGCTGGCCAACGTAGATACCTATGTAATGCATTGTAAGTATCGGCGACTATTCTGCACCGTAACCGTATTAGCGACTTTGTATTCTATGACGCGCGTCTTTCGCGCTCATATGGCGCAAAGGCCGTAAAATGGTTGTGAACTGCGATTCTGAGAGGTGGATGCGCTATTCCGTTAAGTGAATCCCACAAATTGGCATACGGTATTTCAGTAAATTGTACACCGTAGTGACTGTACTTATTTCGTGGGGCGGGCCGGGCCGGGCCTGCGATATTGAGCAGTTGGACGGGCCGGGCCGGGCCTGCGTTTTGAGGGTGCGGGCCGGGCCGGGACGGGCCGGACTATCTGGCGGGCCGGGCCGGGCCGAGATGTGCAGGCCCGTGCTCATCCCTAGTGAGAAGTGGCGTTTTCACTAGAATTAGGGTGTACGCGGCAGCGTACAACCCTAATATGTGAGCACTTCCTCAATGCGGTTTGTTGAATTTTCAGTCGCTTATAACTATCTAGGTTCTTCGGATCTATAGTTATGGCCGATTTGGTCATTTTTCGAAACATAGTCGTTTTATTTTGGCCAAAACCCGACAAGAGTAAAAGTCGAAAAAATGCCGAGTAAACCCCCAAATGTTTTTTGATTTTCGTGAACAGCTTTACAAAGAATGTCTGGGGCGCTTGCATGACATTTGAAATTCTAACCACATAATGAGATATTGGGTACCAAAATTTCGGCAAATCCGACCAAAAAAAGTTTGTCACCTATGTAGGCGCTTCAACCGTTCGTGACACCGCTGTGCTGTAATGGCAAAAGTTAATCGTACGGACTTGGAATAGGTTACTTTCGACAAATGGGAGCGCTCCGATGCCCGTGTCTCTGTCAGCCCTCTTCGAAAGGCCATTTTTTAGGTGTTTTGTTCCAAAAGTTTGTTAGCTATAGACGCTTCAACCGTTCGTCGGAGAGCTGTGCTGTAATGATAAAAGTTACTCGTCTGGACCTGGAATAGGTCACTTTCGAGAATGGGGGCGCTCCGATTTCCATGTTTTGCAGCTCGACCCTCTTGGCGCACCCCCCATTTTGGGCAAAATTTGGAACTATGATCGTGCATTATTTTTCATTTCCTGAACGAATTCTGGCGCGTGATAGCTCAAAAGAAGCGCATTCAAAGGGGGAATCGATTAAGTCATAACACGCTTCTATACGCTTGTGCATTACCGAGAAGTTTTTGGAGATGGCAGGACCCACTTTATATAACAAGCTTCTTGGTTCGTCGCCCACTCGCGCCTGCATCAATTGGACGGAAACCTCGCAGGCATCTATGCTCCACATCAAAAAATGAAATCGCCGGAGGGACCCTTGCTACATGCCAGCTATGGTTTACTGGGCACATTCTTCTTTTTACCATGTTCCCTAAATCAAGAGGTCGCTGGTTCGAATCCCAGTAACGCCTGTCTGTGCCTTTGCACGTGTCCCCTTGAAAAACCCATCAGCGTTGCTTTACTGCAGTGTCTCCAGTCTATTCCACATTTTTTGTCTCTTTTCTAGGTTCTTTTACCAGAATTTTGGTAATTTTTTGAGCTAGGAAAAATCGCTACAGCCCCTGATACATGAAAATGACACATCTGCACACTCGCACGCACGCACGCGCGCGCACGCACGCACGCACAATGTGTACAGTGATACACGCTTTTCATAAGCTTTATGGTGCAACACTGAGCATGCGTCCGTTCTGGTCTGCTGCTGTGGGTTTGTATGTGTGTGCGTGCGTGAGTTTTTGATTAATCTTTCTTTTACGAAAAAACACTGTATTAAGGAAAATTTTGCAGGTGGCTGCAAAAAAAGGAGAATATGTGACGCTCCTTTAGGCCCAGTTTGAAAAAACGCGGTATTAAAAGTAGCCACTTCATCAGATGATCAACTTCAGTTTGGACAAACCGTATATAATCGAACCAAGCGCAGCAACGGGCAGCGGCATGGCCTAGTGGCAAAAAACCGGCCTCTTGCGCGCAAGGTCCTGGGTTCGATTCTTGATGGCGCCACTAGATCGAGGACTTCCCTTTCCATGGATTTTCTCGTGCCATCGCTGCCCTAGATTACAGATGGCGTTCTTCCGAAAGTCTTCCGCTAATCATACGGCTGTAGACGGGAAGGCGTCATGGAGATGGGTAGGCTACATGGGCCATTGACAGGCCTCCTAGCGTCGCCCCAAATCCAACAACAACAAGCGCAGCAACAGGTCACATATTCGGCGTTTGTTGTGCGAGCCATCGCACTCAGCCACAACACTACCACTATCAATCCACCCTCACAAACTCTTTCATCTCTCTGACGATGCGCATCATTCATTAGGCATCGTATGGATGGACAGGGCACACAGCCAAAGATTCTGCATAAATAATTTCGCTACCTTGCCCATCTTAAATTTTTAATATGTGGCTTGCCCTTACAGTAAGTGATATGCACCATCAATTCACGATCTTGAGTACCAAGTACATTGTATACCCTACATTCAATCTTCGATTCTCGTTCATCTTTGTTCCGCTTCTGTTAGCCTGTGCCTATGGACGGACGGAACTGCCATCTGTAGACGTCCAGTCAAGGACAAGGCCCGCTCTCGTCTCTGAGTCCAAGGAATGAAAGGCCTCGGTCCTCATGCAGCCTGGACTGCCTTTCCAGTGATCCAAGCGAGCACAACAAACGCCGAATATGTGACGTGTTGCTGCGCTTGGTTCGATTATACACGGTTTGTCCAAACTGAAGTTGATCATCTGATGAAGTGGCTACTTTTAATACCGCGTTTTTTCAAACTGGGCCTAAAGGAGCGTCACACATTCTCCTTTTTTTGCAGCCACCTGCAAAATTTTCCTTAATCAGGGTGTACGCGTCAGCGTACAACCCTAATATGTGACCACTTCTCAATGCGGGTTTTTGAAATTTCGATCGCCTATAACTTTTGATTGCCTGAACGGATTTCGACGCGTTATGGCGCAAATGAACCGCCTTCTTCTGGGGCATCGAATGCGCCATAACGCGTTTCCTTGCTTTACTGTAAGGGGTCAATAGTTCCAAAAATGTTCCAATTTTGTGGCTTTTTTTTCATGTTCTCTGCCAGGTTTTTGGAGCGCCGCTCGCGAACGCCAGGGCCTATCGCGATCAAAGTTGGCGTGTGCAGCCGGCTAGTGATCGCAATGTTGCATGCCGAAGGATTTGTGTGCACTGCGTTCCGATCTCGAGAAATTGCCGATTTTATACGATTATCGATTGATTTTCTTGGAAATGGGTCACAAATTTTGTGCCCTATAGGCGCTTTAACGGTACATCGCAGCGCTTCGCTGTAGGCGCTATGTAGGCGCTTCAACCGTTCGTGACACCGCTGTGCTGTAATGGCAAAAGTTAATCGTACGGACTTGGAATAGGTTACTTTCGACAAATGGGAGCGCTCCGATGCCCGTGTCTCTGTCAGCCCTAGGGATGAGAATTTTTTTTTTTAACTTTTCTTTTTTAAAAAAAAAATTTTCTTTTTTAAAAAAAAAAAGTTGGTCGATTTTTTTTTTAATTAAAAAAAAAAAACCTTTTTTTTGTCGCGCGAGCGCACCGCGTACGCTTCCCTCGTGACTTACCGAGACGGCGTTTACTGTACGTCCTCCGCTTTCTTTTGCGACCTCTTCCCTGCTCCCCACTACCTTTTGGTTGGTTATGATCGTTTGAGTTGCGTTTCGCGGGGAAACCTAAGTTCATTGTACCATTGTACAATTGTACCATTGTACAGAGCGAAGCACACCATAATATTTTAAATGCGTTGACCCTCGATGCTCAACTGCTAAATACTAAGACAACGCGTCACACGCCACATTTCTTTTTACAATTTCTTTTAGGCTTAGGTACGCGCGCGCGCGCACGGTCACACGAACGCACAGACGTGCACGCTCGCGCGCACAACGACACACACACACAATCACATGCACGCACACGACCCACAGGCACGCACCGCGCAGGCACGCAAGACACCAAGCATGCGTTGACTATCGATGCTCAACTGTTAAATACTAAAACAATAAAACTCACACACAATAGGCTTAGGCAAATAGGCTCAGGCTTGGGCTCAGGCTTTAGGTTTAGGTTCGTGCGAGCATGCCTGTGTGCCCGCGTGTGCGTGTGTGCGCACACACGCACATACACACAGTGCTGTCTGTGCGGCGCCAAGTTGCCCGCCCAAGACTACGGACTGCTGAGATTGCCATCTGCAACACCAACGCCTGTGTGACAGGTGCTGCGCTGCTTGGAGTGTACCAAGAGAGAAGTGGAGCACTCGCAGTGTCTTTCAGGTTAGCGTTCAGACGCAAACGTTGACACGTTAAACGCGTCAACCAGCAGCTCTCCAGCATGCGCTTTCTGCCGGCCGTTCGACGGTTTTCCAGCCAGCCAGCGGCTGCCAGCGGCCCAGCAGCGGCGGTTTTCCTCGTACACCAGCGCATTTCCACATCCTCCCATCAATTCACGTGCCTCCGTGCCTGCGCGCGTGCGTGCCTGCCTGCACGCGCGTGCGCTACTCGTATTTCTCCACAAACTTCGTGAATTCCGATTCCGTGACTGGCAAGCTATTGTTGTCCCTCCGCGAACAGTTTGCGCGTCACATTGGAATTTAGCATTTACTTTTGAACGCTGGTTGCAGTATGTAGATCTGCCTCGTTCGAAAGAATCTCACGCTAAGGCTACCCGTATGATGTCGGGGTCGCGTCGCTTGCCCGCTGTGTAAAATTTGGTTAGCACCGTTTCCTGTAGTGCTAGTCGCATTTGAAAGTTGAGGCTGCGTCGGTGTGTGAGGTGCACTGTGAGCGTGTTGAAGCGTTGAAATGTAAACTGATTTTGGTGAATATTTGGTAAGGTGAATCACGCGGACAACAACACCGAGACTCTATTGCACAATGACCCACCCTGTACAACCACATGGGAATTGAGACAAAAAATGGAAATGTAACAAAATTCATCGCAAGATTACATAAAATCAAACTGTTGTAAAAAGAAATGTGGCGTGTGACGCGTTGTTTTAGTATTTAGCAGTTGAGCATCGAGAGTCAACGCATGTAAAATATTATGGTGTGCTTCTCTCTGTACAATGGTACAATTGTACAATGGTACAATGAACTTAGGTTTCCCGTTTCGCGCGAATATTTTGAAAATGTTTTTGAAGTAGAATTGCTGCTCCGTGTGAGCTGTTGATTGCAAACGTGGCGTTGCCGACGCGGGGGTGTCCCCAATTGCTTGCCGAGTCGAGTCGTCGTACTGTCGGCGAGAAGAAGAGCTGCTGCGGCGCCATTCCTGTCGAACCTTTTTGGCTGGATTGTTCAAGTCAAGGTCAGGATGGATGGATGTATACGTCAGAATTTTATTTACTGTAAAATCGGTTTTAAGCGTCTCCGTTGAATTTATCCACCTTTTGTGGCGACCCACAACCACAAGTGAATTTGCGTTTGAAAATAAATTCCAATAATTTTAACAATTTTTCAATAAATTTCAATAAATAGTCTTTCTTCCTGGTGTTAGCCAAAAGCAAGTGATTGACTGCGCGACACGACACGCACACATTCAGAAGACCCCTGGCCCTGTGCCCCGATCTCGTCGCTTAATACCGATTTTACAGTATCGTATGCATGCATCATAGCATGATGACATGAGAATAGGTGAGTGTGGGGGTGAGTGTGAGGGATGAATCGCCATTTTTCGGAAGATCTTGTGCACGTCTAAGTCGACTTGTTGTAATGCTCAAAATATGATCTGCCAGTATTTTGCCATTATTGCGAATTGCGATATCACTTTTCTTGAAGCTTCAAAAAAAGGAAATTCGGGGGAGGGGTTGGGTTCTGATCTGATGCCGATAATCGATGAGTCTTTCGGGCGGGAAAGGGTAGCGTACACCCCCCCCCCTTATATCCCCTCCCTGGACAGGTATCCGTATGATCTTTTGTACGCTTTCAAAAACTGGTTTGCAATTGCAAGAGAACGTAAGGGGGCGGAGATTGCAGCGCCTTCAATGGTGCACGGGTTGTTTTTGCGTTTCCCAAACGGGCGTTTTAGTTGATGTTTCGACATAAAATTCCTTACCTTGATCAGCCACTGCTCGGTACTTAATGGTTGGAATTTCGCGGGTGACATTGAATAAACGGGGTGGGGATATTGCTGTGCGCTAATGACTAATGAGCCATGGGGATTTCGCAGCAAGCATGCCGCACTGCGCGTTAGAAGATTGGTAGGGATTTCGGTGTGCAATTTGAATTACAGGGCGATTTTAGTTTGGTTGGAGGTGGGGCGGCGGGGGGTTTCGGATTTGGTCTGGAAATTCTTGGGCTGACTTCCTGAGTGTGTGTTTGGCTGTGGCGTGTGTTTGATTCAACGTGTGTGTCTGCAGGTGAGCTGCTGCGCTACGTGGATTCCCTCTTCAAGGACTGCTCTGTGACGGGACGGGACGCCCCTGTCCGTGTGGCTCGGCCACGGCAAGGGCTGCGGCTGCGGCCAACGACGACACAGTGAAGGTGGGCTGCGTCGCATCTACGTATGATCTGAAATTATTGGGGTTTTTTAATCTGAAATTATTTCGCGGTTTGGTAAGCTGTACGATATGGGCTTGGGGTGCTCCTCCCCTCCCCCCTATAGTAACAAGTGTGATCTGAGAATGCATAGGTTCAGCGACAAACCCACAGTCCCTTCCAGTACGTGAAAGAGACGTCATACAAACGTGTTTTCGTTCAGGTGCGCATCTCCGTGGGCAGATATTTTCGACCGCCACACCACACTGGCGTGGCAACTCATTCTATGTTGTTTTGCCGCTCGCTGACCACTCACAAGCTGCGCCGACATCTGCTTCCTTGACACGGCCGAGCGGGACGTCTTGACGCCAGGCAATGCCGGCTCCGCCGTTTCTCCTGGCTTATCATGCGTGATTTGTGGAATAGGAGGCGTGCGAGTGTGGTGTAGTGGTTAGCATCCAGGCCCGGAAACCCTGAGACCTGGGTTCGAATCCCAGCACTGCAATCGCCTTTTTTCTACAAGTCTTCAATTGGAGTCGGCGTGCCTCTTCCCCACCGGCATCTTCACTGGATTTCATGGGCATGAAGCTTGCGATGAAAGTTACAGTGCGTGCGTCTCCCATTCCCCTCTCTCTCTCTGTATACCTACCCCCCCCCCCCTCCACACTTCCGATCTTGTAAGGGCACCGCGACTGCACCTTTTGACTAGCTCAAATCTCGCCCGTGCCTAGATGCTGGAATGCGTGTGCTAGCTGGTGTTAGCATCCTGAACGGTTCGTTGAAAGTGAAATCGTTTCGGGTAGGTTAAACCCATCGTGCGTGTTGTGGTGTAGGCTGTCCTGTCGTTGGAAGCGAACGAATTCTTTTGGGCGATGGTCTTTGGGCAAGCACAAGCGTAGCATGCACGCACGCATCACGCGCGCATCCATCGCAAGCAGGCGCGCACGCACGCGTTTCGCCTACGCCCCCGCTTTTCGCGGCCCCCACGGCAACATTGTACGGTGTACGTACATGCTCACGCAGTAGTGCAAAATATCGGCATGGCTCGCTATTTTCCCAATAGGGTTGATGTGCGTGCGTGACGGTGCGTGCGTGTCGTTGCGTGCGAGCGTGCGTGACAGTGCGTGCATGTCGGTGCCTTCTGCGTGCGTGCGTGCGTGACGGTGCGTGCGAGCGTGCGTGACAGTGCGTGCATGTCGGTGCCTTCTGCGTGCGTGCGTCCGTGACGGTGCGTGCGAGCGTGCGTGACAGTGCGTGCATGTCGGTGCCTTCTGTGTGCGTGCGTGCGTGACGGTGCGTGCGAGCGTGCGTGCGTGCGTGATACTAATCAAATGAGCCGTAGAAGGCTCACGGAGACGGCAGCGCACTTTTGGCCGCAAAAAGCTAACTGTATTTGTTTAGAAAGTTAACGCGTCTTTTGGCCACTCAAAAGGCGCCCTATCCGTTCTACAAAGCAAGTGTGGCTTTCGCCGGTGAAATGAGCTGGCAATACGGCTGGCAGCGTTGCTGAGATGAAATCCGATTCAAATGAGCGGTAGAAGGCTTATGGAGATTACGGCGCTCTTTGAACCGCAAAAGCCAACTGTATTCGTTGAGAATGTTAACGCGTCTTTTGGACTCTAAAATAGCACCTTACTCGTTCTACACACCAAGGATCGCTTTCGCCGGTGAAATGAGCTGGCAATACGGCTTGCAGCGTTGCTGAGATGAAATCCAAATCAAATGAGCTATAGAACGCTCATGGAGGTTACGGCGCACTTTGAACCGCAAAAGCCAACTGTATTCGTTGAGAATGTTAACGCGTCTTTTGGACTCTAAAATAGCACCTTACTCGTTCTACACACCAAGGATCGCTTTCGCCGGTGAAATGAGCTGGCAATACGGCTGGCAGCGTTGCTGAGATGAAATCCGAATCAAATGAGCTATAGAACGCTCATGGAGGTTACGGCGCACTTTGAACCGCAAAAGCCAACTGTATTCGTTGAGAATGTTAACGCGTCTTTTGGACTCTAAAATAGCACCTTACTCGTTCTACACACCAAGGATCGCTTTCGCCGGTGAAATGAGCTGGCAATACGGCTGGCAGCGTTGCTGAGATGAAATCCGAATCAAATGAGCTATAGAACGCTCATGGAGGTTACGGCGCACTTTGAACCGCAAAAGCCAACTGTATTCGTTGAGAATGTTAACGCGTCTTTTGGACTCTAAAATAGCACCTTACTCGTTCTACACACCAAGGATCGCTTTCGCCGGTGAAATGAGCTGGGAAGACGGCTGGCTATGTTGCAGAAATGAAAGCCGAATCAAATGAGCGGCTCACGGAGCTGGGGGCGCGCTTTTGACCGCAAAAGTGAACCAAGTGTGTGTGAGAAGGTGTACCTACCGGTATGTATAGTGACATTTCACGTCGTCCCAACTGGGCTTCATCGCGAATTCATTATACAATTAACGCGGTTGCCACTCACTGCCTCTATCGGGAGAAATCGGCGGTCTTCCACACTGTAGGTACATTCGCTTAGGCTTAGAGTTAGATGTTATTCAAATAGGGGTCTGTAGCTGAAATGCCAAAAAGGGCTGCACGTTGCGTATGGTAATAAACAATTACAAGTCGACACAACGATTGTTGTCAAGCTCAAGAATATGTCATCTAGTCTAGTTTTTAACACATATATTATATGTTAAATGACGAGTGCATGTTATGCTGCGGTCCTGGCACACCAAAATGTCCACTCGGAAAAGAAATTTTTTTTTTAATTAAAAAAATTTTTTTTTAAAAAAAGAAAGTTTTTTTTTTAAAAAGAAAACTTTTAATTTAAAAATTTTTTTTCCACATCCCTAGTCAGCCCTCTTCGAAAGGCCATTTTTTAGGTGTTTTGTTCCAAAAGTTTGTTAGCTATAGACGCTTCAACCGTTCGTCGGAGAGCTGTGCTGTAATGATAAAAGTTACTCGTCTGGACCTGGAATAGGTCACTTTCGAGAATGGGGGCGCTCCGATTTCCATGTTTTGCAGCTCGACCCTCTTGGCGCACCCCCTATTTTGAGCAAAATTTGGAACTATGATCGTGCATTATTTTTCATTTCCTGAACGAATTCTGGCGCGTGATAGCTCAAAAGAAGCGCATTCAAAGGGGGAATCGATTAAGTCATAACACGCTTCTATACGCTTGTGCATTACCGAGAAGTTTTTGGAGATGGCAGGACCCACTTTATATAACAAGCTTCTTGGTTCGTCGCCCACTCGCGCCTGCATCAATTGGACGGAAACCTCGCAGGCATCTATGCTCCACATCAAAAAATGAAATCGCCGGAGGGACCCTTGCTACATACATGCCAGCTATGGTTTACTGGGCACATTCTTCTTTTTACCATGTTCCCTAAATCAAGAGGTCGCTGGTTCGAATCCCAGTAACGCCTGTCTGTGCCTTTGCACGTGTCCCCTTGAAAAACCCATCAGCGTTGCTTTACTGCAGTGTCTCCAGTCCATTCCACATTTTTTGTCTCTTTTCTAGGTTCTTTTACCAGAATTTTGGTAATTTTTTGAGCTAGGAAAAATCGCTACAGCCCCTGGACACATCTGCACACCCGCACGCACGCACGCACGCACAATGTGTACATTGGTTCACGCTTTTCATAAGCTTTATGGTGCAACACTGAGCATGCGTCCGTTCTGGTCTGCTGCTGTGGGTTTGTATGTGTGTGCGTGCGTGAGTTTTTGATTAATCTTTCTTTTACGAAAAAACACTGTATTAAGAAAAATTTTGCAGGTGGCTGCAAAAAAAGGAGAATATGTGACGCTCCTTTAGGCCCAGTTTGAAAAAACGCGGTATTAAAAGTAGCCACTTCATCAGATGATCAACTTCAGTTTGGACAAACCGTGTATAATCGAACCAAGCGCAGCAACACGTCACATATTCGGCGTTTGTTGTGCGAGCCATCGCACACAGCCACAACACTACCACTATCAATCCACCCTCACAAACTCTTTCATCTCTCTGACGATGCGCATCATTCATTAGGCATCGTATGGATGGACAGGGCACACAGCCAAAGATTCTGCATAAATAATTTCGCTACCCTGCCCATCTTAAATTTTTAATATGTGGCTTGCCCTTACAGTAAGTGATATGCACCATCAATTCACGATCTTGAGTACCAAGTACATTGTATACCCTACATTCAATCTTCGATTCTCGTTCATCTTTGTTCCGCTTCTGTTAGCCTGTGCCTATGGACGGACGGAACTGCCATCTGTAGACGTCCAGTCAAGGACAAGGCCCGCTCTCGTCTCTGAGTCCAAGGAATGAAAGGGCTCGGTC